>VOQJ01032876.1:71989-90241 GCA_015052665.1 Apistogramma diplotaenia | reverse complement strand
AAAATAATAAAGAAAACTTATTTTTTAAGTAAATAAAAAGAAAGTTAAATTTAAAACCATATATTTTTATGAAATTACATGTGGATGTTTTTTTTTTTTAATTCAGCTGCTAGCAGCAATGTCGCAGCCAAACAAATTAAAGAACAAACCTGCATAATTTTCATCTTCAAGAGATTCCTTGAACTCGCAAGATATCTTTGAAGTAGAGTATTATCCTGTCACAATCATAAAGTTTGCACTGAATAATTACTTAGAGCTTGCAACATATCTTATTGATGTGCAGAATATATAAATCCCAAACCAAATTTCAGAGACGGATAGTGATCTCATCATCAGGGAAAGGCGATGGCAGAGATTGATTGTGCTGCGTCTTTTCAAAAAAAAAAACACACACACACACACACACACACACACACACACACACACACACACACACACACACACACACACTCTCTAGGCAGCCCACATTGTGGGTTTCTCATGGAAAAATCATTGTTCGCTCTGAAAATAATACATCTGTCTGTGGCTGTGTTTGCTCGAGGCTACTGTGTGTCAGCCAACAATCTTTTAAGTGTGTAGTGATATTTTGTGGCGAAAGTTTTGACAGTGAAGTTAAACTTGCTGCAAAAGGACTGACCTCAAAAGCGCATTACGTGTTTGTTAGTGTTGTCTGTCATCGGCTTTTGTGCAAATATGTGGGATTAGGATACAAATATAAATCCATGCCAGTATCCGTACTCCATATAGGTATTAATTCTCACTGGTACTCTTACTTAATTCGCTGAAAAGTTGGAGTAATAGAAAAATTGTAAGTTCCTGTTAACTGTTTGATTTATTTGTGATGTAAGAGATTTACCAAAGCCTGGCATCACGTGATTAGTACAGGAAAACCATCATCAATACAGGCCTAGTTTAGATGCTTCTAAATAAGGAATAGCATATGTAAGGAGGTGTTTGCAATACAGCGTTTCTGTTATACATTTACTGATGATTGCAGACAGCAGGAAAGCGATAGTACATCAGTGCTTAAACCACACTGTATGTATCTTTCTTTATCGAGCAGCCACAGTACAGACAAAACAGCAAAGTGAGGGGGAATGACACACAGGAGAAGATCCACGGTGGAGCTGAACACAGGTCCCTGCAATGCTTCAGCATACAGGTTATCTGAGCAATGAAATGAGCTATCGCAGCATGTGCATGACTTTCAAGCTAATGTCAGTGTGCGAAGTCATCACAGGCATTATCCACATATGAAACGAATGGTCGTGAGCTGGGGAGGTGGCTGCAGAGATGGGTCAGGTGTGCCTGTTTATCCACTATCACGGTCATCATGAGCTGTGTTTGAGTCTTTTAGCATTACAGTTAGCAGTGGTAGGACTTTAACGTGTCCAGTGAATCTGTAGCCCAGAGAATATAAACACAATAATGACGTACTGTAGTTATGAAACACTACACGGAGAGAAAATGTATTTTTCAGCAGTACTGAATGCTCCTGAGCTTATTGGCACTCCATTTCTGATCATTTCAGTGCTAGTACCAATTTAAAACTGTCCTAACTACCCACCCACACCACATAAACCTCCCATTCCGAGCATTCGGAACGCAAGTCAAAACAGACAAACTCAAAACAAAGGCATAAACAATCAGCTATCAGATTTCTGCATCTGTCTGTCTTATCTGCGTCTTCCCACCACAGTGATGTTAATGATATCTTACTGGAGGCTGCCAGTGGTTAGAGCGTGCAGCCAAGTAGGCCCATCCTTTGTAGATCACATTTGATTTTCACTGCTGATAGTGGATGCAGCAATTTATGCCGCTGCTCATTCAAGCAGATGGAGATCAAAGAACCTTGTTCTGCCCCTCATCTCATTCTCATCTCTGGTTTCATCAGATCAGCAATGGGACCTCTTATGGAGGCTTCCAGACTTACCCGCTGAATCACAAGGGTCAGAAACCATTCCTGTAGCACAAATGTGTACTGAAAGTCTTAAGCTTAACAGGAATGCTCCACAAATTTGCATGTATTTACATGTTTATCCAGCATGTCAAAATGGGCACTTCCAACCTTTCCTGATCGGACTGGACTGAAAATGCAGACATACTATATTCCAGCCCAGACCTACAAAAGACAGTTTCAGTGATAGTTATCATTTTCAGGCATTACTGAGCCGTATGAATAATTGCATCACTCCACACAGACAGAATGGGCAGACATTCACAGTATAACTATGGACAATGTTATTTGGCCTTAAAGATCAGTTTGGCTGACAACTAATGCATTGCAAATCCTCAGGGCAAAAGACATTTTCAGTTTAATCTTGCCTTCATGTATCATTTATGGACAACAACAGTCTGAATAAATTGGAATACCATACGAAATATCTGACAGTTTGTTTTGCATTAGTGTAGTAGCCAATTCATTCTAAGAGTTTTTATCAATCCGGATGTACTGTAAAAAAAAATAAAATAAAGAAAGACATCAAATAAGTTTAACTAAATAATCAGAGCATAATTGTAGTAAGAGCACACAAAAAGATTATTGTGATGTGATTCAAATAACTCTTTACAAGAATAATCTTTAAAGCTTTACCCAGATAGAATTCTTTAATTTTTAATCAGGGATTATGAGAACATGTGGAATTCACTATTTCTCAGTCGCTATCATTCGTCCTACATTTACACACACTGCTTTTACACCAGCGCAGCAGGGCAAGGTGGCTGGTGTCACGAATGCATTTTGGTGAACTTAAAACTGTAATTATTTTTAAGAAGTGGGAATGAAAGTCACAATACAAAGAAGAGAAAGGAGTACAGTATGTGGTATCACTCACTGTACAATTCAAAAAATGTAAATATCGTGTATCTTTTTTCAGAATTTAATTGAAAATGTAAACCTGGATATAGTATATTCTATATTAATTGTATGAAAAGTGAAATACACTGTATTAGCAAAAAGTATTCACCCACCAATCCAAATTTTTGAATTCAGGACTTCCAGTCACTTCAGACTGCTGCTACAAATATCTGTGAATCCAGCACCCTTAGATTGTATACTAAGCGGAAGGAAGGAGGCCAGGAACCATTATGCAAGGACTCTGTACAGTATGTACCATTGGCAAATCAAAGAAGTGGTTGATATAGAAAAATCCTACCAATGGCTAGCTAGACAAAGCTGGACTGAGAGAGCACAGAGGCACTAATCATGGCAGCACAGGAACAAGCTCTAAGCACAAGATCTCTAGACACACCAGGCAAGACCCCAAGTGCAGGCTGAGCAAAGATGCCCCTGAGACAATCCAGCATAATAGCAGGGTGCAACATGCTAGCAGGCAGGGCATACATGAAGCGCCATAACCACATGGCTGGCATAGTTATACAGGAACATCTGTGCCGAGTATGCCCTGGAAGTCCCGAGATCAAAATGGGAAACGCCCCCAAGGGTGGTCGAGAATAACAGACCAATCTCCTTACAGATACACAGACAAACGTGTGATGGTGAACCAATCGGACATCACAGTGGTGGACAGACAAAGGAAGAAGGTCATAGTGATAGACGGTGCGATACCAAGTGACGGCAACATGAAGAAGGAACATGAGAAGCTGGATACATACCAAGGGCTCAGAGAAGAGCTGGAAAGGATGTGGAAGATGAAGGCAACAGTGGTCCCCGTGGTAATCAGAACACTCAGGGCAGTGACGCCCAGACTGGGAGAGTGGCTACAGCAAATTCCTGGAACAACATCCAAGATCTCTGTCAAGAAGAGCACAGAGAACAGCTAAGACACTGCGCAGGACCCTCAAGTATACACATCTGACCCTTAACAAGAACAAACATATTCAAGCCGGTACCCTGCTTTTGCATAACTGAGTTTGGGAACCATAAAAAAAAAAGTGCCATTTTCAAGTCTGAACATATCACTCATAACACTAACCTGCCTGCGTGTTGCACCGAGAGCCACTCACTGCTTCAGATAAATATCTTTTAAATCTTTAAAAGAGATTTTCCTAAATGAGACCCAATTCTGCCTTTGTACTTGCATCAAAGGAACACTGAGAAATACACAGTGATATTCTTCCACTTGCTATGATTATTTCATTACGCAAAGAATGAACAAAAACAAACGGTCATCTATGCCAGAATTCATAGAAGTATCACTAAATCCACATTCGCATTAACAACACAAGGCCAAAGAGGCAGAAAACGGATGTTCAACATTAGCCTAATTGCTGGATGTAATGCTTCTGGTGACTGCTCGTATAATTTATTAATAACTGTAAAAATATGCTGATGAATATTCATTAATGCCTTTGTGATGAAACACTCATAACATCTGTTAAATTTTTTACAGTCCAGGTCTTTTCTTTAGAGCAGATGCTCCAGTAGTTTTGTCAACAAAGCACACCTCGAGAAAAAAGAACAAAAAAAAAAAGCAGATGTGCCAAATGTGTGTGTTTTATTTGTTTTTTAATACCTTATAGAAAGCAGAGCCACCACCAGACAATATGCTGCCAGAGTCTCGAGACAGCAGAAAAGCTCCAAACTACCATGCACTAAGGTAATTCACAGAACAATAATGAAGGCATCACGATTTAGCTCCTCATTAACACATATGCACTCACCCCCAAAAAACACATAGCCATTCTTCAGCATTACTTTATTGGAGAAGCTGCATCTTATGCATGTGTGAGAATGTGAGGGATGATAACACCAAGTGTGCATTGTAGCTATTTTTAAATGTCATCGCAGGTTATGGGACTATTACTCAATCTTTTTGCCTAAACTTTATATAAAATCGAGAAACACTTAAAAATCTGAGAGAAATTCAGTTTGCACAGGCAATAATGACACTAAATATTACCTCAGTGGTTATAGCTCATATAGTTGCAATATGCAGCAAAGCCATTTCTTTCCACTCTCCAGTGCCTCGTTTTTTTTCCTCTTATTTTTTTAAATCAAGATACAAAACCTTCCCTCTTGCACTTATTTCAAACAACATCCAAATGAAGACTGAAAACAATATACTTAAAGCTTTGTGGCGTGACGGACACAAAACAGAAGTGACAGAAAGATTTGTCTGTTTCTCGGTCTTAAATTGAGAAGGAACGCCTGAATTTGACTTTCGGGGTCTTTCTGTTAACTTTTTCTGAGGTGTCACATACGGCTCAACCTTTTCAAATGTCAGGTGTGTCCTGAAGGCCACAGCCGAAGAAGAATTCCATGGCTTTGCTTGTTTCTGATACACAGTGTCTGCCGCTGATTCTTGGGATGGAGAAAAACGCATGCAAAGTATTTTTTCTTTTATCACCTTCAGTTTTCATGGCATAGATTCAACAAAATTACTGGAAGCATTGGTCAGATATTTTGGTCCCTACTGACATAGATAGCATCACACAGTTGCTGCAGATTTGTCATCAATGACGAGCAGCTCCTGTTCCATTATATCCCACAGGTGCTCTAATGGATTGAGATCCGGCAACTATGGAGGCTGTTTAAGTACGGTGAGCTCACTGTCAAGTCTTCCTGGAAGCAGGCATCAAAAGATGGGTGCACTGTGGTCATAGAAAAAGATGGACATGGTCAACAATACTCAGCTAGGCTGTTGGTACTAAGGGGCCCCAAAGTATGCCAAGAAAATATCCCCCACATCTCCACCAGCAGCAGCCTGAAATAGCTACACAAAGCAGGACTGATCCATCGTTTCATGTTGTTTACGGCGTGTTCTGACCCTGCCATCCTAATGTCGCGGCAGAACACGCCCGACCAGGCAATGTTTTCCCAGTCTTGGCAGGCCCGTGCAAACTGTGGCCTCAGTTTCCTGTTGTTAGCTGCTCATCTCCTTTTTACATATTTATTAGTTGTTGTTGTTTGTTTTTGAAATTTATTTATTTATTTTATTATTATTTTTATTTTTATTTTTTTTATTTATTTATTTTATTATTATTTTTATTATTATTTATTTTTTATTTATTTATTTATTTTTAAATTGTGAAAAATGTTGAATTCGTGCTAAGTATTCTTTGTTTATGCACCTTAAGATTGCTGCTCAATTTCGTTGTACATGTGCAATGACAATAAAAGGTATCTTATCTTATCTTATCTAAACATTCTCTAGACACTAAAATCACCTTCCTTCCTCATTCTAATGATTGGCTTTAACTTCAGTGGATCGTCTTGACCATGTTTACGTGCCTAAAGGAACTGAGCTGCTGCAATGCGATTGGCTGATTAGAGAGTCGTGTTAACGAGCAGTCGAACAGATGGAACTAATGAAGTGGTCTGTGAGTGTAGGTTGTCCTTATCAAGTATCCTGAGGGTCTCGGTTACAGGAGAATTATGTGGCAAATTGATTGTCTGAGACACTGAGTATTGTCTGTCTCTGGGATATCTAGTGATAAATAAAAATGCTAATTAAAATTTTTACTAATCAGGTAAAATTTACTCCCGTAATGCAGCAATGTATGTGAAGATGGCGGCTATAACACCTGAACACCTGGATTACCGACTTATCCGCAAATCAAGGCTTCTTCTTCTTAATACTGGAGCCAAGGCATTTTGTGCTACACCCCTCGTGTACACAACCTTGAATTATGCTGTCAACAAGCCAGTGTTTGAGGTCATTGAAAATCCTGTATTACACTGTCCTGTCATCACACCTGCTAGAGGGCACGTTGCAGCTGCAGAGCCCGGAGACTGCACGCCACGTTTTAAAGCCGGATACAAAGCAGCTGAATGAAGGGGGGAGGTCCATGTGGTGAACCGCAGATCATGTATCATAACTGATTTTTCTTTCTTCGTCCTTTTGGTCATCCTTCCCTGAAAGCTGTAAATGATGTGCGGGCCGGAGCTTATCTAGACCCATATCTAAGAACCAGTCACTGCAACGGGGGCTTATGGAGATAGTCAAGGGTCTTGACTCACTAACACCAGCAGTTGGCTTATTAGGCACTGCAGATGCTGCCATGAAAAGCGATCATTCCTTTAGTATACTTACCAGGTTTTAAAGGGTGATGTAGTAATGAGAAACTGGAAAGGGAAACGTGTGATTTACAGTACAGGTTTTGCTGCCAGAAGGAGAAAAATAATCATGACGCGGTCAATCTCAGTGATTCGATGCAAGGTAGGGGTTTGAATTATGCATTGTGTGCTGTTTGGTCATTTTAATATCCACAATAAAACTAGATGGGGTACATGCATTTTATCATACTGTATATAATGAAAGATTATTTTTCAATTAACCATATCTGACTATGGTTGAGATGCACAATTAAAAGCAGAATTCCTGATGCATGTGTACATTTATTCAAATCACCCGTCAGCTGGCTTTCCACATAGGATTTAGTTTGTGGAGATAGTTAATAGATATTCATAATTCCGTTGGCAAACGTCTACGCTGCAACCATGCTAATAATAATTCAACTGCAATTATGATAAAATGGTTGTGTCTGTTTAAAAAAAAATGCCTTGTTGATATGCACATTAATGAGCTCCTGCTTTTATGGAGAAGAATGATAATAGCTGTTTTTGGTCAACGTCACAGGCAAAAGTACACAGATTTTCAGGGACTGTGGAAGCATAATTCAAATCACAAACCTGCAGCTTTTCTTTTTGATCGTTGCTGTTGTTGCTGATGCAAGAGCCAATTACCATATTTAACTATCAAATTAATAACATTAGCATCCAGCCTAACACTGCTTTGTTTTTCTGTTACCATTGTGCAGTCTCCACAGTACACCTTGTAATGATTCACTCTAAACTTTGTTGCTCCTCGGCACAGAAGGTACAAAAGGCTGAATCAGGACGCCGAAGTGAGATTGTGCGGTATTTGGCTACCTCCTGTTTCCAAGAGATTGGCATCAAAGCAAAAGGCTCAGCATGTGTTAAAAGATACTTGACATTGGTGATTTCGGGCTTTTTAACTATAAAAGGTCGTAAGTGTTTGAAGGAAAGTGCCATTTTTTTTTGCTCTTTGATTCTTTTGATCCTACGCAGTTGTTGGTTTTGGTTGCTCTAATGCCAATCTGCTGAAAAACTTCAATCTATATTTGTTCACTTAATAATTAAAAAAAAAAAAACTTTAAAAGGAACCCAATTACTAAAGTGTTAAAAGGTTTTGAATCATGGCCGAACTTTTTTCCGAGGAGCCCACAGTTGTGATAAATTAAAGGGGGAAACCACTGAGACTGAGGCTAAAACTAGTGTGATTATATTCCCTTTAAACTGAGTAAAGCGGTGATTACAAAGATTCTATTATAGCGCTTCTAGTGTCTCTCAAGTTCCTGACTAACTGCACTGGTCCCTAATGTGAATGTAATATTTGATAATCAAGGTAAGGACAGGCTGCGGGCTAAAGCTGTAGGTTATGAAGTAAGAAAAAAAAAAAAGAGTGATTAAAGACAGAGGTGGTGGATGTGCAGCACAGAGCCCTCACTGCAGTATTGTTTTACTGCTCAAATGCCACTGGAGCATGATAAAACGGTTTATTCTATTTTGGGATGGTGGTGTCCTCGTGAAAGGAAGTATCTCCCAAGTTGGGGATTTATCTTTATCACACCAAAGGTTAACATCACGCAGTTATTTTCCTGGGGGGCAACAAGGTAGAGCTGCTGCAACAATGACATGGGTTTTTATAAAAAGGCGTATGTGTGTAATCACTTTAATGAAAATATTAAATGGGAATGACATAAGCTCTAAGACTGCAGGCTCTGATGCTTCTGACTAACCCGTGCAGACCGGGGCGCTGATTCCCTGCAGCTATTTTGGTTTCTCAAAGTAGAAAGTTTAGGAATCAAACGCTCCTTTCCTCTTTAGGTTATCGCTTCCATCTTGCATGCATTAAAGCTCCGGCTTGGGCTTTATCGGCTCAGTATTTACAAAAATGCAGCATTTTCACTGCAACTCGGAAAATTAAAGCAGGGCTGCAAGTTTAAAATTGAGGAAGTTTTCTTTCTTTTTTTTCCCCTCTTAAATTATGCATGATACACTTGCTATATTTGGTTCCCTCTAAAGTAGCAATTTAGTGTGATTGCCACTCTCTGAACAACTGCAGAATCAAAAGGTAGTTAATAAGTCATAATGATGTCAAAACAAAGGCCATTTCAGTCGAGCAACAACTGAATGCGTAACCTCAATAACCATGATGAGCAATAAAATTAGAGAATAACAAGTGTGATGATGTGAAGAAAATCAAAGGCTCAGAAGAATCTCGGCTACATGGTGACTTTGTTTTTCCAGGTAATATTGTAAGTTTCGGAATTAGCTCACCGCTGTGGGATATTTAGTCAGGTGATAATTACTGCCGCAGTCACCAAGCGACACATGTGGGAATTAAAAGCAAGCCGGGACAAAAAAAAATTATTATTTTTTAATATCATAAATTTGTAGTCTAGTTTGGTACTGATGTCAGGTGCTTTATTTGAGCACAGTGGAGTTATGAATTTACATTTTATGAATATTAACTTCAAGAGACTTCACTGACAGCAAGCTGATCAAAGTAAAGACATGAATATTAAGTCAAAGGAACGCAAAATGGCTCTGGTGGTTCCGCGCTGTGATGGGTAAGCTTCTTGAACCTTATGGAGAATTATTCATCACTTCTGGAAATCAGCCACATTTTCCTGAGCAATCCAATCTATCACCATAAGAGCTTTGATTTGTGACGAGGACACCCATTTCTACACATTTCTCACCCAGCGGAGAGCAAGACAATAATGTGATATGCAACATATAGCTAGAATCCTGAGAGTGGACTTAAAGGGGAGGCAAAATGAGAGTTTTCACTATGCAGTGAATTCACAGAATCAATATTCTAACTGGGATTAGGACCGACTTTGTACTGCAGTTGATGACCAGGCCGTAGTCACACCAGAAGAGAGCGCAACACTCTGCTATTCCATATGCTGCATGTCGTGGGCGGGCAGCATGAAACCTAATCTTACAGTTCAGTCTTTGTATGAGAGGCCTTGAGATTGCTGTGATTTCATCTTTTCACTGCACAAAACAACACAATGGAAATGCTGAGACAAGGATGAATGACCTAATCTCATTTTATTTGAAAAGGTTAGCCTTTTCTCCATCTCTCGGGCCCCTGGCCAGCTCTGGACCACCAGGTGTCCCAACTCCCCTTTCAAAGACAGGCAATGTGGCCTATTTTGCAAGGCATTTAGAAATGTCACAGTCATTAACAGTAGAAAATCCTAACCTAACCTATCTTCTTCGGGAGAGGCTGGCACACATGAAGCGATAATATAGCTTTTATGGTACATTACTCAACAAATTCTTAATCTAAAATCTTCTAATTCATCTATAACAACCATTATAAGCCATCTTTACACAGCAAAAGCCATCAAATCTAGCTTGGATAACACTATAATTTGGCACAAGTAAGATTTACTTAGTGTTTTGGCGGAAAGCCAGCTTCAACCTATTTTTTGCTGAAGAATTCAATTTGGAATTATGCCACTTGTGAACACTGCCTGTGATTTACTGTGTCCTTCCCTTGGGTGTGTGCATGAACACGGTGATTTATACCTGCAAATGTCTCGCTTGTGATACATTTCAGACCGTGAATTTGCGCCATCACGCTGATGTGCCACTTTGCTTTTTTTAAGGCAAACAAACACATCGGCCAACATCTACATTGTCTCCGGGCGCTAAAACTGCACTTTAGGTAACAAAACCATCAAATATAATGTGTAACAGAGGCTTATTTAAAGTAGTTCGCATATGATTTCATGCTTCAGGATGCAAGTATTGGTGTGGGGTGTGATACATGTATATATTCAGGTTATTGCTATGACAAACAGACAGAAGTGACATATCCATTATGTCTGTCTGAGGAAGTGAAGTGACCTTTGAAATCCATTCCGTTTCTCTGCACAGATTAGAGGGGGGATCATAAATTTATCCTTTTATCACAAATGTCCTGTTTTTTGAGGTCTCACAAATATAAGTAATTAGTGAAAATAAAGCTAAATTTGCAAAGCAAAATGCCCATTATCACACCTCAAATAACTGCTTTTTGCTAGTGACTGTTTTCCATTTCATAGATACGCCCGGGTCTAAATCACATCCTATCCAGAGGAATGTGAGAGACGATTCAAACGTAATGTGCATGCCGGGAAGAATAAAACCGATCAAAGTGAAACAGTCAAATCCCTGCATGAGGCTGCAGCGCGCATATGCTAAATCAAATAAATGTAAGTGAAATGTTGTGCTGCCCTGAAAATAGTTTACCTTTTCTCGTTTTTTTTTTCTCATTTGTGACCTGAAATTTACCATTTAAACAGCCAGAGTTTCTTGATAAATTAGATCCCTGGTGAGGTTGAATATGGAGCATATTAAATGGGAATCTCAAGAATAATATTTTGTCTGTGAACTTGGCTTGAGGTTTCACCACCAATTAAGAGAAAAAAAAAATCAGCCAATGCAGGGATTTGCTGCATTTAATTAGATGATTTGAGGAGCTGGTTGTTTTGAGTCACAGCAGCAAAGCAAAGAGGTAATTTGACTAGACACGCACAGGGCATACTAATGACTGTCTGCGCTTCATTACTCCAGCCGGGGACTACAGTGTTGAAAAGGGTATTACTGAACAGATCTTTCCATCATTCTACCTTTTGTGTGACTTAAGCTCCCCCTGCATTGACTTTCTCTTGAGTTTGGTGTGTAATATTGCTTTCAAACACCTGAAGCGATGCAAATTTGATTCCTCAATACAATTCTGAGAATGCCATTTCAATGTCATTACTGCTGCCTTCCCATTTCATTTACCAGGCCCTGAGTCGACAATGATACGTTGGAACTAGAGTCCCCGCTGCTGAAGAGATTGAGATAACAGGATGATTCATAGGCTTTCAAAAGAGGTCACAGCTTCCTGTGCTTTTACGACAGGAATTTGGGATTCCCTCTGTGCACACAGTGAAGGGCAGCAAGCCAAACATCCTAGTTGGCATACACAATTAGTTGTGGTGTGGATGAGAAGGAAACACCTCGCAACTCATTAAACTTGAACTCTTTTCAAATTCTTTTTCTTTTTTATAGAAACTCTTATTTTTAAATTCTCACAAATCCATTACCTTTAACATTCGACATGAACCGTGAGAACTACTCCTTCCTATATCAAGGAGGACCTGAGGCAGATAAGACATAAGTGTGGAGGTGTGTTGCCCAAATAAGAGTGGAAATTCACTTCGTATAAAACAAGGAGACGTGAAGGTTAAATGCGAGCTTTTCCCTCCATCCTCCCGGTTTCTAATTACCGAGCAGGAGCGTGAGAGAGCCGCGCTACTGATTGCAGCTGCCTAGTGACTGCAGCAGACACCAAATCTTCTCAGCTGTCTATTATAATGAAAGTGACCAGGCCCTCTGGCACTCTGTCAGGATTTCTGAAGGGAGAATAGGGTTTCATGGCGGCTCGAAGTTTGGACTACCTTTCCTGATGAATTAAACACAGTCTTGGTGTGTAGATCGCAGTGAAAGGCGTCCATTCAGGTGTACTGTCACGTTGACGGCGTGTAGGGGCTGGATGTGGCTGCGCTTATGCATTTAATGACAAAAGGGCAACGTTGTTAATTAAAGGTCTGCTTTAATGAGACCGGTCGCATACGCAGTCATGTACTGGATAAATACAATCACCTCTAAAGTCTTCACCAGTAATGCTGTTACAGCAGTTACACGTTTTGGATGGGAGAGAGGGGAAATGTACACTTTTGATATTTCCTTAATGTAGTTCGCATGTGATTACATTTGCATTTTTAATTACATTATCAAAGCAAGGAAGCCCAACACAGCCACTTCATATATTTTCCTGTCTTCAGTGACACAAAGTTATTATTAAAGGATGGATTTCAAAGGCACTTCCTGATAACAGCTTGAAGACACAGATATATATCTGATGTGTTAAAACTTAATCAGATAAACTGATATCCAAAGTTTTTCAATAGATGTAATCAGTTTCTAACTCTTCAAATTTTCACTGCATTAAGTCCACTCGGGCTACTATTACAACACATACTTTTGCTGTGCTTAGAAGCAGTGGGAATCTGCACAGCATGGGAAATCTGCCTTTTTTTTTCCTTTGAAGTGTTCCTTGAATTATGAAACACACATTTCATAATTCACTGTTTTCATGTTCATTCTTTGTTTTAAGCCTTTCACTTTTGTGTTCAACGTTTTAATTAAATTATATTAATATGAAGCACTATTAAAGAATAATACCTTGCAAAACAGGTCATTAGCTTTCAAACATTTTGAGCCCAAAGCACACCTGCATTCATATCTGTGCTAAACAGGCTCTATGATACGTACAATTCTCCCTTGACTGTATTATCAGATCACTTTTAATGATCATTAATCCTGCCTCCATCACCTTATTAGACACTTTCACACAGTCCCACACAAGGTCTTTCAGGCTGTAGTTTAGAGCAAGAATTAGACCAAGCATCCTACACAAGGGATGTTTTGTTTCCAAGTCCCTCTTCAGAAAGCAGAGCATCATGTTGGGATGTGCACAAGTGGTCAGTTGTGGTTCTTGTCATTTATTTATCCACCTTCTGTTAACTCGCAAATGTTGAATCTTTCTTGGAATCATTCAAAGCATTTGAGGTGTCATGCTACCATAATCCTAGCCATTTGGCAACTACCTGCAATGTTTTTTTTTATTAAGGTACACTATATTGCCAAAATTATTCAATCACCCATCCAAATCCTTAAATTCAGGTTTTCCAATCGCTTCCAAGGCAACAGGTGTATAAAATCAAGTGCCTAGGCACACAGGCTGCTTCTACAAACATTTGTGAAAGACTGGGTTGCTCTCTGGAGCTCAGTGAATTTCAGTGTGGTACTGTGATAGGATGCCACCTGTGCAAAAAGTCCACTTGTGAAATTTCCTTACTGCTAAATATTCGACAGTCAACTGTTAGTGGTATTATAACAAAGTGGAAGTGATTGGGAATGACAGCAACTCAGCCACAAAGTGGTCGACCACATAAAATCACAGAGTGGGGTCAGTGCATGCTGAGGTGCACAGTGTGCAGAGGTTGCCGACTTTCAGCAGAGTCTATCTAAACTTCATGCGGCCTTCATGTAGCTCAAATGTGCATAGAGAGCTTCATGTTTTCCATCGCTGAGCAGCTGCATCCAAGCTTTACATCGCCAAGCGCAGTGCCAGTGGTGTAAAGCATGCCACCAGTGGACTTTGGAGCAGCGGAAACATGTTCTCTGGAGTGACAAATCACATTTCTCTGTCTGTCAATTTGATGGACGAGTCTGGGTTTGGCGGTTGTCAGGGGAACGGTACTTGTCTGACTGCATTGTGCCAAGTGTAAAGTTTGGTGGAGGGGGGTGTTTATGGTATGGGGCTGTTTTCTAGGAGATGGGCTCTGCTCCTCAGTTCCAGTCAAAGGAACCAAGACATTTCAAACAGTTAAAGCTGTTTTAGCTGTAAAGGGTGGGCCGACATCATATTAAACCCAATGGACAAGGAATGAGATGTCACTCAAGTTCATATGTGTGAAGGCAGACAAACGAATACTTTTGGGAATATAGTGTATATACGTGGATAACATGAATTCCCAAGGTACACCTTTTCTTGTCTCAAAGCACACCATTTAGAACCACAGTGTTGGGCTTATTTCTCGTTGGTCAAAACTGTTATAATAAGCAGAAAAAATGCAAGAAATTATCACAAAGACCAATAAAATGTCCTTTAACATTAATTTTTCCTTTCGACAATAATACATCATCCTCAATAAATCCTAGAATATTTGGTTTCAGAAAATGACTGAAAGTACTGTAAGAAAAAATAGTCAATAATGTGGCTGAAATACAGCTAATAACCATTCATGTATCTCTATTGAGCCCTTTTAATGCAAACCACTGAGTGACAGTGTTGTTGGGACACAACAACATGCAAATTCCACATAAAAGGTCAGAGATAAGCACCAAACCTGCCTTGAGGCAGCTACATATTGAGTCACACTGCCACTATCCCATTAAATGCTACCTTTTATCTGAAACACCCTGCCCCCATAATTATCTGCAGTGTGGAGACCAGAAACAACAGTATTAAGTGTTAGCAAACAAAACTCAATGGGACAGAGTCTGTCAGCATATTTGACAACTTAAATGATAAGCTACTGATGCTCGGAAAAATCTTTCTAGCACATTAGCATATAATCTGCAATGTTTGGCCTATTTAAGCATAAAATGTTGCTGCTTTTGTTAGTTGAAAGACAAAACCTGAAGGATTCTGCAGTGTATGAAAGCAGAGCCAGTAATTATATACAATAATAATAAATAAAAATCAAGGCAATTGTTCATGAAAGTGAACACAGTAACCTAAGCTAAAATGCTACATTTGTGGAATTACCACATGCAGCCTAACAAACAGATTCAACACACTTGGGTTGGTTTTGTACTGCACAAAACTACTAAAATGGTTAATTAGGCACAGAAAAGCATAAATGTCCCCAGATTACTACTGAAGAGGATGTTGTGCTTTTCAAAACCATTCACTCTGTGCCCAAGTCAGGCTAATCATGAAGGGAAGCTGACTAAAGACGGCCACATAATTTGTCATTCTTATCTTACGACGACGTAAGATCAAAGAACAGACTCGCTTTCCAATATCCCCAATAATTCCACATGGCTCGTTTAATTCAGCCAGCAACTGATTTCCAGCTTTGATATACAAAAGGTGGGGGGAAAAAACTCGCCTCGCTCCGACACAGAAGGTCAATAGACTGAGAAGGATGTCCATCAGCTGAACTGCTTTCCTTGGAGCTGATGGAGAACGAATGGGAAATGCGCCTGATATCGATTTTAGAATATTTTTGTTCTCGCATCACAATGTAGCAAA
The DNA here is from genome assembly GCA_015052665.1 of Apistogramma diplotaenia. Lineage (NCBI taxonomy): Eukaryota > Metazoa > Chordata > Actinopteri > Cichliformes > Cichlidae > Apistogramma > Apistogramma diplotaenia. The sequence goes on along the minus strand of VOQJ01032876.1, from coordinate 74,381 downwards.
TGCATGAAAATATCACAGAAAATAAAGATTCTTCCCAAAAAAAAAAAAAGTGTGACTGATGTTCAATGCAATGAGCTGTTTTCCACAGTAATGATAAGAACTCCGCTCTCTGACTTCCTTTTTTCTTTCAGACACGACTTCAACTCTCACTCTTCTAAATTCAGAGAATACCAGCAGTTTCAGTCTATAAACAAACTCGCAGCACACAACTTGTTTTCTAACTTCACAAAAACCTTTAAGGGCGAAGGATCTTTACACCCTGAGGAAAGTTTAAGAAAACAAATGAAAAAACATACGAGAACAGGTTCAATTCTATTTCTCAAGCCAAATGAATGGCAGTCATATAATTCCAGCAAAAAAACCTTTGATGAATTTGATGAAATGCTACATTTACATCTAACACATGCACTTACAGCAAAAAAGAGCCATTATTAGAACATCGAAAACCTTTTGAAAGATATCAAGATACATGATCACATTACCTTGAGAGATACAATAATGGAGTGCATGACTACACAAGGTCATCTGGGGGTCAGATACAAACATCCTTGGGGAATGGTGACTATATACTGAAATATTCATGCTTTAGTCGTTAAATGCACATTCGGGTCTGCCCACTAATTTGGTGAAATCAAAAGCAGCACAAAGAGTGTGAATAGTAAAGCGTAATGGAGTACAAACAACAAAGGTTATCTGAATCGATGTAACAGAAAAAAGTAGATACATTACTACCCACATCTGTCCACACAGAAATGCAGCCATTTCAGCTTCATAACTGCAGGTTATTCTACGTATTTCTCGGTAGTTATCGGTGACATACACAATGTGCTGACTTTGCTTTTATTCTTCTCTTGAGGCCAGGATTCCCAACCTGTGTGCAGCAGAGTGTGATTCAGGCTTTTATAACTGGGTCTCGCCATGGTTGAGTAGAGCATGCAAATGAATTTCCAGTTTTCTCAGCAGGTAAAAGCATTTCTCAGACCAATTTATATTTGAATATTTTTCAATATGGATTTTCAGACAACAGGCAGATTTTCTCTCAGCATGCAACTGAGCAGGCGACACCTTCACTGTTCTCTCTCCATTTCGGTTCAAACAGAACTGTGCTCAAACTAACTCATATTTTACTCATATTTATCACTTATTTGGCCTAAATACTGCTACCAATACTGTCCTACTTTTAGACACAACTCACTGCTGTGATGAAAAGCTGACAGGAGCGACATACAGTCTGGTCCTCTGCAGCTGTAGCCCATCGGCATCATGACTGAACATGTACATTCAGAAACGCTGCTCTGCATATGTTGGTGGTTATTTGCATTATTGTTACCTGATCATAGCAGTATGACCAGCCTCCTCTGACCTTGAGCCTCAACAAAGCATTTCCATCCAGAAAATCCTAGAGATGGTTTGTAATGAATTACATTAAATAAAAACTAGGCATGCTTGCATTTCCAATAGAGACTAAAATGTAGATTAAATGCAGATGACCTTAAAATAAATGTGAATACAGTATTTAGTGTCATCTGTTAAGTGATCTTGCAGAGTCTGGATGTTGTGTTTGTAAAAGCTGCAGGGTAGATTGCAGTTTCCTTATGATACTCTGATATTAAATCCAGTGCCATGAGATAGAGTTGGTATTTTTTTTACATCCCAGAGACAACCCTGGCCCAACAATAACTTTCCTACAACGTACAATCTTAAGCACATCCCAAACCTTCAGGCGCATTCCCATGTCTTACCATGCTGTGGGAAATAAGGCGCAGAAACATTGTGGAACTTTTACAAACTGTTTCTATTTGGCCTTACAGAAAGTTAGCCATAAGCCCGCTGATGCAGGATCTACTGCTAAATAGGGGAGAAGAACAAGGCAGGCTGTGCCAGGCATGTTATACTGCAGCGGTAATATCTACAAAACCCTGCACACTTTTCTTCTTTGTGCATATTACAGGTAAAACATAATAAATGCTTTGTGCAAGGAAAATTTGCTCCCACTCGTTGTGTCTGACCCCAGAAGCAAAAAGAAAAAAAGGCAGCTGGATTGGGCTCACACTGTGCCAAGCATGCTGTCATGCCAAGCAATAATGTGATCAGATCTGCCTTCCTTTGATTACACACCTACTCCGCGTAAAACGCAGCACAAACCATCTCCATCAATCTTGGCAGTTTGTAATAGCAGTTGCCTGTTTTGTCCCGGTCCAAGTGATCACAAAATATTGCACTGCAGTCTTGGCCCCTACAAATAAATCAGCTATTTTCTAATTCTTGCAAAGCAGAGTGCAATGTAAAATGGAAACCTACGATTAATAACAAAAGGCACACAGCCTTAAATGCACTTAAGGCAAATGTGAGGGGAGCCAATATTTTCCACAGGAAAAAAAAAAAAAAAAAA
>VOQJ01032876.1:36785-71969 GCA_015052665.1 Apistogramma diplotaenia | reverse complement strand
AAACCTTAAATACAATTAAAGAAAAAGGGAGGGGAGCCAATATTTTCCAAAAGAAAAAAAAAAAAAAACAAGCCACTTAAATAAAAAACATCATGTGGTAGTGGGCAGTTGTCTATTCAGCACTTTTTTCCTCTTAAAAATACTCTGGGAGTAACTCTAGTAGAGATGATGAACAAACTTCCATGAAAATCTACCTCAGATGTGCATCCTGCAGAAAGCTTTTTGTAAAATCGAATTGTCCCGAACCATCGTGCGGTCGACCTGAACGTGCTTGAGCTCATGAGGACAAACATCTCCCTACAGAGAGAAAACATTCTTTTAGCCTTTTTACATATTCAAGTTATTTAAAACATTTGATCACTTATTTAAAAAGTCCCCTTTGATCCCTTAATTATGATTGAACCATGAGAAAAAAATAAGCTCCAAAACATTAACCACCATGGGACCACACAAATATTTTAGAAATACGTCCCCACAAAAAATAACAAAAACAAAACGAGATTAAAAAAAACTTGCTCAAAACTTTAAATGATGTTTTTATTTATTAGGCAAATAAGCTGAATTCACAGTTTCATACCCAAATCTGAGCTGGCATCGGACTTCTTTGAGAAGTCATAAACTGATCAGGCATAAAATTCAAACACTAATATGATTTTACTTTTCTGTTCACGAAAGCAAGTAAATAACTGCAACTTGACATCTTAATTAAAACAATGATGCATTTTCCTATTTTCTTTTCCTGCTTTTTGTAACTCATACCATTTAGATTAAAGACCCTGCACATACTGGGGGCTCAACCATTACAGAAACATTAAAAATGATTTTGGTAGTTATTGTTAATTAGGGGAAACTGTGCCGTAAACTTCACGCTCATGGTCATTTCACCTATTCAGTTTAATTCACCAGTGTGTGGACTGTAGGAGGAAGCCAGGATCTCCAGGCAGCACAAGGGGAGCATGCAAACTCCACGCAGTGATGTCACAGTGTTAGCCGCTCTAGCACGGCGCCACCCTCCATCCAGAGGAATCCAAAGCAGTCAGTCAGGTTCACTATCACTGCAATGACACGCAATGAATTTTGAAAAATCGATGAGTCTGCCAGTTGGATTTAATCTCCCTGACCTCCCTTCGCTTCTCTACATCGGCGTTCTCGAGCTTTAAAGACAAAATATTGAAAACTATTTGAGAAAATGTTCTAATAATTTAAAGTGCTTGACGGCGTCAAGAAGAAGAATCCTAAGAAATGTTTCTACTTCCCATTTCAAGGATTGGTAGAAAAGACGTTATATCTATTACTCCAACTGCTGTATTCAAAAATGTTGCCTATAAATCTAAAACAAGACACCAACTGACTGAAATCTATTTTTCTTTTGCTGTGATTTTTTTTTTATATTTGGCAAGCGGAAAAAACAGATTGAGTAGGAAAACCTTCCAGCTGCTCATCTACTTGAGTCATGGGGGTCTGTTCCCATTTGCCTAATGGGAAGTTCACAGGCAGAAAGAAATCACACCTTAATATAGTAAACAATTCCATACTTCATAACTGTCCAGGTCTTCCCGCTTGGTGGTAACACTGCTGTTTAGGAATTTTACACAAGTTCAAAATACATTTGGATTTCTTTAAATAGAGTTTTTGGCTCATCATCAAACCTGACACCTTTTTATTATATTTTTTCTGGAAATTAATTTAAAAAGAAGCAACTGCAACACATAAAGTCTTTAGTTTTTTTTATTTGAATTGAACATTAGTGCTCAGTAGTCAATGGGAATGATTACTACAGTCATTTTCCCTTAAAACAAACTGAAAGAGTGATTTATTTTTCTCTAGACAGAATTCAAAGAAGCCATTACAGCTGTGGTCATGCCCGCACTCAAGCCTGGTGCTTTGAATTAAGCGCAGTAGATGATACTTAAAGCAAGAAGAGGCAGTAAAAAGACTCTAAAGATTTCCTGTTTATAAACAAAGAGCCTATTTGGTCTTTTAAATGGTAGTAAAAGCCAAGCTCGAAAACTTTACATTAACTGCAAATATTTAGTGAGAGCACGCTACAAAAACCTAAGAAAAAATATGACACATACCCAGTTATTACAGCTCCGTTGTCCTAAATTATGTGCCCTATGTTACTACACATTTTGAATGCATTTGGAAAAAAAATAATCTTGCACCAAACCCCCAGGGCTTCCTCTCGAGTCCACCATTCTACACCTCATTTAGATTTTATTACCACATTTGCTTGTGTCAGTGAATTATCAAAAAAATAATGGTTTTTTTTGGTAAAACACGCCTAACAGAGTCTAACGAGAAATGATCATACCGAATAAATTAGCTGGATTCTGTGGACTCAGAAGCAACAAAAGAATGAAAATGTTGTTGTGATGCTAAAACCAAAAAAACCCCATAAAAACAGAACAGAACATCTCACAGCTAATCTGGTTAATTAGCAACATGATTGGATGTAAAAAGAGGAGAGAGGGGAGTAAAGATGGGGAGAGGTTCATCACTCTGTGGAACACAGAGTATGCAAATGGTTTTCCGAACGCAAAACTGAAAGAGTTTTGGAATTTCGGCACATTATTATTACAAGATTGAGTCTGCCTGTACCAACATTTGTTGCACGTGAAAGAGTCCTTCTAAAGACCTCGTTAAATTCGAGCGCGCTACTCTAACAGGATGCCACCGTTGCAACAAGTCAGTTCATGAAATTTTTTCCCCCTCCTAGATATTACACATGAACTATGAGTGCTATTATTGCAAAGTGGAAGCATTTAGGAGCCACTGCAACTGTGCCATGAAGTGTCAAAACATGTAAAGTGACAGAGCGAGGTCACAGAGAGCTGAGGAGCATAAAAATCACCAGTGCTCTGCTGACTTAATAACTGCAGAGCTCCTCTGGCATTACTATCAGCACGAAAACTGTGCACCGGGAGCTCCGTGGCCTGGCAGCTCCTGTAGGTGTAATGTGTAGGTGGCCTAATATTTATATTGTATTTGCTGTTTTCACCACCTTAAGGCTTTGGAAACCTACACAGGTTTTTTATGTTTTTATCTTCTGTGTTCAGCACATTTTGTTTGTACGTAATCAAGTGTGCTGTATAAATAAATTTACCGCTGTCATTGCGATTATCCTTATATTGTATTTCAAATCATGAAAGTATTCTTAGCTAGCTACATTCATTTTCAAGTTTATGAGCCAAACAGTGGCTGTTCCTCCGCAGTCTTCTTCACTTCGCTTTAGTCAAACTGAAATTCACTGAGTTGGCAAATTCACCTCTTGAATCGGTTTTACTCATCACGGTGGCATACCGGAGTGCTTTTCTTTTTACAGGGTTGATTAAGTGAGCTTGAGAATATATTAACTGGAACTCAGAGGTGTTAAAAAAAAAACCTGAGTTGCATGTGATACAGAAATACATCAATCACCAAAAACGAAAAACAACTCAAGATGTTATGCCAGCTGTTAGGATGCAGTTTGGTCAAAACTGCAACAAAAAACTTTTTTGGTAACTGCCTCACTGCCCTGCAGTTGGTCATGCTCATTTCCTTGCATGTGTCAATCATTTTGACAGGGCCTCCACCAGCACTGAAGAAGCAGATAGGCAATAGAAGCTTCATTTAAAAATGCTGCTATTTTTGAGATAGTCGTGTGTGCAGCATGGCACCACAGAACCCACTAAGAGTGCTGTAATGACTTTAATACTCTGTGCTTTTTTTGTGTGTGTCAAATTGCTTTATGTAGAAAAAGAATTTTTCATATTGGAATAAAAACTGAGCTTTGTCTGTGATAATATCTGTGTGCTGAATTTGACACGTTTTTGGCTGGCTTACAGCTCAGCACAGGTATAAGGCAGGTGTTTTATCAGCTAAAATTGATGCCAAACAATAACCAGACAAAGTGAACACAAACCGCTGTTAAGCAATCAATAACCACAACAACAATGCTGATCAACAAACCAGAACAAGTGGCAGCAGATGCTACACACACACATATTATATGTATATATATATAAAGACACACACCACCACACTGCTCGGTTATTAGAGGAAAACATCATACTGCCAAGCTAACTTTCACTGGAGCGGAGCAATGCAAAATAAACTTTGCACAAAAGCTAAGGGAATTTGTGTTTGGTTGATCGCTTCTTTGTTGTAACAATGCTTCTTGGCAATAAATCTTATACTGCTGGAAAGCCTGTTTATTCTCCCTTAAATGGTGCGTATTTGTCAGGAAAATGCATTTGTGGGTTGGGCAGCAGAGTTGAGTATGTGAAAAATTTTCTTCCATGTCAATGCCAAACAGCTTATTCTACTATTGCCACTTGTTTTGAGCTCCTGTGACCCCTTTTGTGCCCGCAGTCCTCACCTCAACCCCACTCAACACTTGCGGGATCACCTTGGGCACGCGTGGACCAGCACAGCCACATTGCCTCACTTGAATAGGATAATATACCCAGTGACGTCATCACATAAGATTTACAAACATATGAACCCAACAGAGAAGCTTCACCATTTGATTGGCAACAATGTGTTTTGTTTAAAAATTCATATCAGTATTCTTTACATATACAAACTAGCACAGAAAAAATAACTTTAAAAAAAACATTATCGTCATACCTTTACTTATAAATGAAGTCCATGCGCCGCTCCCTTTGAAGGAAAACATCGTTTGCTAACTGTTTACTGTAGCTTGCTGTCTAATTCTGCAGCCGAGGAGTCGTAATCCCTGGGATCACCAGCGCCCCCTGCCATGAGGCACGAGAACTGCGTGCCTTTTCACAGCTGTTTTATGATTGCACAGCACAAGAGTACGTTACACACACTAGCGGAACAAATCAGAGCCGGGACGGGGCAAATTACCGGGCCCTTTATACCCTTTATTATTTAATAAAGCTCCTCATAACATCATTTTACAACATGCACACGTGGGGCTTACAAGCTTCTACACCACAGAAAACTAACTTTTTGCTTTGTTGTTAGAGCAGCTAAACGCAAACTTACTTTTTGTGCTAAGTTGATATCATGTAAAAAAAAAGAATCACTGCTGTTTTAGAATCCTGCAGTGATATTGCCAAGAGGGGTCCAGGCTGATCTGAGTGGGCTTCTGCTCATCTAATTTTATATAACACACCTTCTTTAGGGTATCATTATTTTAAATTGTCCATTATGTGCTTTGCAGAATTTTGAGCACCTGTTTGTGCTGGTAATTTTTTCCCTGACAACTATAAATGCTTTCTACTTATTGAGCTCATTGTGCAAGACTCTTAAAACCTGACAGTTCAATCCATTGTACCTCAGGGATGGAACAAACCTCCAGGGACAAAGCTCTCATGCCACATCTATCTGCTCCGAAGTTTGTTGCAGACCTCTTCTGTTGTGCTCATCCTGCTTATGGCTCGCAACACTTGTTAATCCTGTTTCTCTTATCTTTATATGTCAATAAAAAAGAAAAAAAAACCACATCTCGTTAATGCCTCTTTTTTTAGCTGCAGCAGTTTGAGCCTTTCCTAGCTTCTGCTTGAGATATTTCTGGCACTAAATGGCACAGAGCATCCAGCATCTGTTTTTCACAGCAATAATTAGCAGGCTTCAAATCAAACGTTCAAAACCCCAGTAGGATATTTGACAACAGTTAAGTTACCACTGTGCTTAAAACATTTCCAGACATCTCAAAGGGTCCCCCACTGGCTTTGAACAAAATACTCCCTGTGATGCATCTTATTTCTAACCAAAGAAAGATGGCAGCCGGAAGTGCCGTATCAAGGCTCAGTGACCACATGTCTTGATGAGTCATTTATCAAAATCTATCTCATTTTCAGGCCCATTTGGCAGTTAATGTGTCAAGTTCTTGTTTGATTAGCTTATGTCTAATTATTGGTCACAAGTCATATTTGCTACATGATTACAGCCACCAAATTCAAACTGTAAAGCCAGGCACAGTTCATCTTCTGCTGTTTCCTCTGCCTGCAGTGTAATTAATGCAACAGAGAGAACTGATGCATGTGGGTGAAATGGAAATATTTTTTGAAGCCTTTCTTCTTTATGTGGTCTATATTTGTTTGTTATGTAGGCTCGATAGCCCGTGATGAATAAAACCATATTGCAACAACAGGCAAAAGGCCAAACAGAAAGCAATTAGGTAAGAGTAGATGAACTTAAATAAATTAACAAACAGTAATGACAGCTGAACTGCAAATGGCTGCTTTGATTCTGGTATTCTATGGGGATATTAAGAGCTGAGCATAACACAACTCAGGTAAATTATATTTGGTAATACTTTTTCAGATGTCTTTTCTGATACACACTGTATTGCTATGCTGAGGAAGAGCCAAATGCTGGACAATGGAGGCCAAACAATTGAACAAAAAATTGTTTGGCCTGTTGTACGTTTTCATCGACCTTAATAACCACTGAAGACATACAAAAGAGGGAAAGGAGCAAGTGTAGCAAGAAAAAGCAACACTGGTGGAATCATCACAAACATAGAACCAACAGATCATCCATCCATCCATCCATCCATCCATCCATCCATCCATCCATCCATCCATCCACTTCCAACAATCTACCAGGGACCAAAAATAATATAAAGGACCATGACAAATGCCTATAAAGTCTTATTCATCCTTACAAAGCTATCAACATAAATTGTCATAATTAATTAAAAAGGCACATTATTAATTATTCATGATTAGGTCTAGCACAATAGTGTGGTGTTTAACATGGAGTCCATATAATTTAGGTTTGTGTTTCCCTACAAATGAAACGTGTCCCCTCACTAACAGTACAGATATCACTGGGTCCAAAATGTGCCCAATGTGAGAAATTACATGCGTGTATGAACTTTTTCCGCTGGTCACTGCAGCCACCGTGTACCGTGTAATTAGTCACAGAGCAGGTGTTACGCAATGTAATGTATCACTTATGTAATTATATTTTTTTCCCTCTACGTTCCATCAATGATGCATGGGCCTTTTCACGGTGATTGTGAGGGCCTATTATAATTAACAATCTTCTCAGAACAAACAATGCTTATCTATAATTATATTTGCCTTATCTCTGTGTCAATTACAGTTCGTACAAACACATTATGATACACATTACAACTATATTTTGATGTTAAATTACATAATGTGCTCATTTGTAAGCTGTCAATTAAACTTCATAATGTCCTTAGAAGATGTCAGGGTGGTGGGAAAGAGCTTCGTAGGTTAAAGCCTGGGATGTAGCCTGTCGTGTGCCATTTACTCTGCAATCCCATCAATCTGTGAGGTATCTCCGGGCTTAGCTCAGAATGCCCTACACTCCTATTATTCCATCAGCAACCTGACAGTGTAAAGGAGAGCGAAAACGGCAGGAGCAAGAACATAAACAGCTCTAAATTAGAATATTGATGTTTTTCTGCAGCAAAGGCCTCATAAGAGTTCATACAATACATGCATGAGAGAACCAGGAGCGCATTTGGATTTCAAATAGGTAGGAAAGAAAATAATATACTGTCAAAGGTTTGCTTCCAGGGAAACAAACATCAAATGTACGCATGTCACTGTGTGACGATGTACCTCCTCAGGGGGAATTGTGAGACTTTTAAGAACTGAAACTTTAATAACTCGGGAATTACTTACTTGGTTTTGACAAGAAGCGATTTCTTTGAAAAGGTGCTGCGACTCAAAATAGACAGGAACGTACCGGTTCACGTCTGAGGCTCACATTCAGCTGGATTCATTTACTGACCAAAAATAACTCTCACAACTGTGGCGCTTCTCAGTCACAGAAATATATTCTTCCTCTCTGGGTGGATGAGGAGAATCGTGTCTGGCTGTTAGCATCTTGTGAGAATTCCAAATCACTTTGATATGCCCTCCCCTGAATTAATGGGGCACATCATGCTGCATCTCATGGTGGTTGAGTGTTAAATCTATGGCTTTATATGCTGCACACTGAAACAAACATAAAAAAAAACAACCCCTGGAATCTTAAGTTGCTACAGGTTTTTGGTTGAATAAGCCAAGTCTGTGTCATGTCAAGCCCCTTTTAGAGCTTTTGTTAAGATTATGACCGGCAGATTATTTGGGAAAGTAATTGTCCCCAGGTGTTATGAACATCCCAAGCTTATTCTCCACCCTCGTGATTCTCAACTGTAGAGATTAGGCTCAGAGGAAAATCTTTTCCTTCGATGGAGGTAAGGGGAAAAATGGGCCAAACAGACACAAACAGGCTAAGTATGTGTAGCCAATGAGCTTTCTGATTGAGCATCCTGTCCCTCTGGGCCTCCTGATCCAGGGAGAGAAAAGTCCTCTTTTTACCTCTGGACCTGTAATACCTGCATGATGAGTGCCACCGTGCTGCCGGCTGCAAAAACCAAACTCAATCCCTCCATCTCAGTGCACCACACACACACACTCACACACACACACAGTACTGAGTGGAGCCACTGTGAGCACACTGAAGCTCTTTACAGCCACCTGCTGTGCTTGATGTAATACAGCATTTTGAACTTACAGATTAAAAAAAAAAAGAAAAAAGTAAACTGAACTGGTAAGAATTTATTTTGTAAGTCTATCATTTCTTAATAATATTTTGGAAAAATTCCTGGACAAAACAATTAAATGTATTGGATAACTGGTTGCAACTAAATATGAAACCATTTTTTACTTGCAAATAGAAACAATTTGTGCAAAATTGCATGTGTGCCTGTAAACAAATTCAAAATTTAGCATCTTTTTCTGATCTTTTGTGTTGGAAATTCATTGCAGAAAAGGTGCTAGGAGGATTAATAACCAGCTGCAAATTGCAAACTCCTTCCCAGGAACCTATATATGAATTTACTTGCAGTTCTGTACAGCTATGGGAATCTATAGTAGTAGGAAATATAGATACAAAACCCATCTTATTACTGCCATGAATACCTGACTGCAAAGCCTTGCATATTGGTGAAAGACACAGGAGCCTCAAGCTGCTCGGGGACTCAAAGTGCTGGTGTAGCCCACACTTGTGTATGCATGACAGGTCAAATGTCCTCCATCACTCATTTTATTGTGGAGTTTTCATAGTGACTTAATTAAGTATACAAAGGTCAAAGGCTCCGACTTCGCGTTTTGAATGCAGACTTTAATGGTGCATTGGAACTGCTGTTTAAATAATAGCAGCCTCATTATTGGATGAGTGCTTGTCATGGATGATTTACATTCTGCATGTCAAATCAGCCATCTCAAGGAGAAAACATCAACAGTGGCTCAGAGGACGAACTAGGTCCCGTTCTCCACGGTTTCCCATTAACGCCGGGATGGTTGGCATTTGTAACTATTACTTAGTGCACACAATAATTAGCAATGGGGGAGTCTCTTCTGTGTATTCATTAATACAAACTGCTGTTCGCATATAGCAGTGAATGATTCCCTGTAGAGGTCAGATTTGCATTTAATCTCTGAATAAGTCATAGATATCTTGCTGACAGTGTAAGTCTGACCTGCATGGAATGCTTCAGTATGTGTTGCTATGGTCATTTGTGGTATATATATAACAATTTAATTTGTAATTTTAAATATGCAGATGCTTGAACACACCATTTAAGATATTTGCAGTGCTCACATGCAAAGTCAAGAGAGAATTATTCATAAATGCATTTATTTTGGTCTGGTAATATTTATAAAATAGATATTATGGATTGTATATTCAACTCGGCACATATAAAGCAAGAACTTGCAGTCTACTGGTAAGACAGTACATTTTTAGGTGATGTATTTTTATGCTTAAATTTCAGTGTTTCTGAGCATCCATCACAGGTGTATTAGATAGCATTATATTTATTACACTATAGCTAACAGGTAGTTATAGACTTGAAGCTGTTCCCTTCTTCAGTGCCTTAAGGGCTTTGGTTTAGGACTTGTTTCTCTGTGCAGAGCTTTCAGAGGGTACTAATTTCTGTCTTTGTAACCAACTTCATGTCAAACCCCAGAAAAAGCTGAAATTCATGCCGTATCCCATCATTCTCCCTGTTAATTAAGATTCACCAGTGCTACTTCATTATGGTAATTTTGTCATTGAACTGCTGGAATGGAAGATTAGTGTGGAGACACCCTACCTCTTTCAAATACACCCAGCAGGAAGTATAGCAACAAGATCTATTTTTTTCCCCCTTCACATCACAATTAGATGCATAGAAAAAAAAATAACATAAAACAGATTAAACTTCTGGACTTATGGAAATGCACAAAAGTCAAGCAAAACTAGTTAAATAAACCACAGGGTTCTATAATTTATATTCTTCATCATTTACAATGCGGCTGACAAGTTCATGGAAGCCACATGTAATTCCTAACTAATGAAGGCTGCCGGCACTGGCTGCAGCAATCTAACGTCACGGGGAAAACTAACAGCTTAGGATTGAAGCTGAAAGGTTCAGAATCTGAACATAAGACATGCGCCTTTAAAATGAATGCGGGAAATCACACCATGTTAAAGCAAAGGTTACAGTGTATCACCGCGTGGAGCACCAGTAGCCACGTACACCAGTGATAACATACTTCTACATCACTGCAGCAAAGACAGGAGTTACACCACTGGATGTTAGCAAAACCAAGGTGTTCTGGGTGTTATGTTACTCTGCAATTAAAAACTAATGTGAGCATGTTATTATAACTCCAGTGAGTGACAAGCCTTTGCACTTTTAATAAGGCCACGTAGCATATGCACCTAACTCTCATCCCTTATGATCAGCCCTGAGCTATGTAGGAAATGATGATTAATACTACAGACGTGCTGTACTTCAACGCCTCACTTACAAGAAAGAAACCTTGTCTGTGCGTGTTTCACCTTCTCAGCACGTGACTGATGAACAACTTGATTATAATCATCTCCTTTCACTCTAGGATTCTCCCCCCTCCCAATCATTAGATAATTAAGCTGATTTAGTCACACTTGAAAACACAGATGATATGTGAGGAGAGCTGTGAACAACACACATCTAAATAAGTCTGTTTAATTTGAGGATAAAGAACTCTGAGTGTGCAAGATAGGTGAGATTACATATTGCCTTGTCAGTGTTGCTTAGTAGAATTTGTTAAGGCCTGTACAGCAGGAATATAATAAATAAGTACAGTGTGGTGAAGGTTAATACAGCCAAACAATTATCACTGCTTAATTCAGTTTAGTTAGACTTGCATTAAAAATGTATTTGGTAGTTTCTTTAAGTCAGTGTTTTGTTGTTTTTCATTCCCACCAGGTGTCCATTCGCCGTACACGTACTCTCTGTTTATAGTGGTATTCTTTCAAGTGCTTTTTTAAAGCATTTGGAATGGGAAGCATGTTAATGCCATCGTAGGTGGTGCAGCTGCTAATGACTGCTCGACAGATGTGCTGCAAGCTGAAGGGCTGTGTGCGGTGGATGGGGTTGGACAGGAGCGGCTCGAAGAACATGCAGGAGTTGGGATCCTTGTAGTGCTCTAGCAGCCCGGTAACCGTGGGAGCATGGAAGACACTGGGGTCATGAACATCAAAGCTGAAGTTGTGATTCCACTGTTCAATGCGTGCATGGAGTGAGCGGCCATAGCGGCGGAAGCTGACTGAGAAGAGGTAGTCTTCCTGGGCGGAGTCCCGCAGGAGGAAGGTGCCTTCAGGCTTTCCCTCCAGCAGTGTCTCTGCCTCGTAGCGGTCCATCACCCCCCAGTAACACGGGAGGTTGGTGATCTGCAGCAGGTCTGGGACTAAACAGTGAATATAATCAATCTGAGTGTGAATGCGGTAGCTATCATTTGATTTATGATGCTCAGTCTGAGGAAGAATTGCTCTAGACGTTATGCTGTTTGCCGTCATGTCTGGGTCAACCAAATCGTCTGAGACAGCGTCGCAGGTGTGGACGGAGGCCGATGCTGAGGCTGCCACCTCATCCAGGGTGTCCAAACAGCTCTGTAGGAGGAGTTGGTGTTGTTGCTGTCTTTGGAGAAGAAGCTGCTGCTGCTGCTGCTGAAGGACGGAGGCTCTGTCAGTCTCGGCTAAGTCATTCATACCATGAGCCAGCTTCGGGCCGTGCTTGTAGAGAGGATTAATTTGGGCTGTCACTTCAAATGTGTGGATCTCTGCATTGGGGGGTGGCTCAACACCTTGTTCAATGCTGATGCGCCTGCGCTCGCGTAATCTGTCATCCACATCGTCCACCACAGCTGCCATGGCTGAAGTTGGGGCAGTGCACACTACTGCAGACTCTAACAGGGGAGGCTGGGTTATGGGGGCCGTGTGTTGTTTAATGAGATACCACTTCTGAGCCAGCTCTGATCCTACAGGGAAAGGACAGTCATCCAGCATCAACTCACTGAGATGGATCTTGCGCCTCGAGGAGCCACAGGCAGTTGATGATGAAAGAGCCTGTGGCGGTGGAGCTGCTGCAGTGTGTGTCTTTATTGGGAAACACTGCCCCATTGCATCTTGGATTTTTTGCCTGAGAGTGCGACTGCTGCTTGACCCTCTCCCCTCACCTTCACTAGATGTAGGTAACTCTGCAGCAGAGCCAGTTGCTCCCAGACTTGGTCTTGCTGTTACTCGTTCCTGTCCTAGTAATGAGGCAGCTACTTCAAAGCCCTGCCACCTCCAACTATCTCTGAGAGGGGAAGGGGAAGATTGGTCCCTGGTCTCCAGTTCACTCAACAGCTCACCATACTCAAAGCCATCGCTGACAGGCCGCTCAGCTGGAGCTTCTTGGGAAGAAATGCCTTTTTTCTTCCCCTTTCCACCTTTCCTTACACTGCCTGCATCTCGTCTCTCTTCTGACCGGCTCTGTCTCACCTTTGGACGAGCACCCCTCTCTCGATCTTTTCCTCGGTTTCCTGACTCCTTTGGTAATGACATGACGGAATATGTGGAGACAGTTTCACTAATCCAGGGAATTACCGAGGAATGACTTGTAATTGCAGTTATCTTTTAGCAAATGAGTCCCATCCACATCCTGACATGTCACTATCACTGTCCATTTATAGTGGCCATATAGACTTTACAATACCTGAAAAGAGAGAGACAAAAAGAGAATCGTATGGAATATTTATAAATAACGTAATTCTGGTGATGCACGCTCAGTTGGCAGTTATTTCAATTACTCATATAAAACTGATGCAATCTAACACAATATCCTGCTCAAAATTTCACTGTCTTAAAATCTAAGGTTCATTTTTTTTGTTTAAATTGTTTTAGAAAGGTGTGGACTAGAGCCAGGCCTGACATTTTTATTACTGATTAATCGACAGGGTTGGGTTTTTGTTTCTTTGTTTTGAATCTTAGGTACAGAAAAGAGAAAAAAAACTATGCAGGACAAATTTTGGTTCCAGAGAGATGTTTTTAAACATGAAATTTTGAGTATCTATGCAGTCGAATGAGTACACAGATGTGTATACAAGACAAAAACAAACACATGATTAAGACGTAACATTAACACATAATTAAGGAACTAAAAGAGAAGCACAAACAAAAACCTCCAAACTACTTTGGAGGTTTTATGACCTCTAGTTGTAGGAGAAAAGCTGCTGTTCAGCCTGCATGTCACCATATCACTGCTTTCAGCAGAACTGATACTAGAACCTATTCTTAATATAGCTGATATATCAGTTGGCTGATAATAGCCTGTTTTATACGTGCACTTACGGTAAAAGTTCTCTTTACTGAACATAATGCAGAAAAATGCCCAAGGGTGAATTAGAAATTGTGCAGTTATGTAGTTTATCCAGAAGAACAGTGCAAAAACCATAGTTTCCAATAACTCCTGCCTTGAGCACATGTAGCAGAGTAAATTTAGCAGAACTGGTAAACTGGAAAAAATAATAGGATAGCAGTTCTTAAAATCTGAGTGGACAACCACATAAAAATATTACACACAACTAAGATTTTACAACTAAAAAAAACTAAAAATATATATATTTGGTGGGGGGTGTTTAAATAAGATTTTACTCCTGTTATTGCAAGAGCTTCAAGCTAAACACAATGTGGATTTGTTTGCCACTGTTAATCAAAAAAAAGTGCCCAATTAAGCTTGTTATGACTGCTAACGTGGGGCATGCCAGAAACAGTCTGAAGGTGAATAACCAATAACCCCATCATTTCTCATTTTTAACATAACGACCAGCAGTATCAGAATACTTCATTAATCCCAGATTTTTTTTCTTTTTAAACATACATTCATTTAAAATAGAAATATGAAAGATAAAAAATAGCAACTGTGTATAAAACATTAGTCAAAATAAGTAAACGTAAGGCACGGCTAGTGCCATAATAAATTAAAATTAAATATTAAAATGTTTAAACACTATTAACAATATAAACCAAGATATTACAAGTGAAAATAGTCCAGGTGTAATAAGGAGTAGTTATAGATGTTAGATGGTCACAGATAGGAATGATTTCCTGAGACACTCCTGTAGCTAACCAGCACAATATGGAGCAGGTGTGAAGGACTGAATACATACAATCCTATGTACAGTATAGACAAGATAGTGTACATAATATACTGTGTAAACAAAGAATGACAGCCAACTGATTATATTAATTAATTACTGCTTATTTTTACTCATGCATTTAGTTTACACCTATTTTTAGATCTCCTATATCAGCCAGGCTCTAGTTGTTGTCCACATATCTTATGTCTTGTTAGAGGGGCAGCCAATGAGACACAAGCGAACAGATATTATAAAAGTTGACTCTCTTTCCTACATTAAGCTTTTTGGCTGCGTATCGTGTAAAGAAAGCATTTTGTTTAAAGTGTTCCATAAATAAGGAGCAATATTACTATTAAACTACAATAACATTGTTCTAATGTTAATCTCAGTATAGCTCAATGCATATTTTGTAACTGAGTGAAAAGTTAATACCGTGGCACACTCGTGCAAACCTACAGTAGCAGAAGCAGCAGTGTTATCTGGGATGGGGCTCTTTCCTCTCAAATCACATCAGCTATTAGCGACATACTGAGGAAGGTCGACTAAAAGTAGAAAATTCCCGATTTACACCCCGACAACTGAGCTGTCTTTAACAATCTTGAAATGCTTTAGAGATGGAAATTCATCAGGTAAACCATTAATCACTCGCGTACTGAAAAGTATTCATATTGTTAACAAGCTAACATCGCTAGCAAACAGCTGTTTTAGTGTTGGGACGTGCTAAGACAGCGCAGCTAGCTATCTGGTTACTCCACTTTCCAGTCGTAACAAAGACTTTGCTCTGTCTATATATATTTACATATCGCTTATTCAGCCTCAACACAAATTTTGAACATACCTATGAAGTTGCAATCAACTTTCCAGGCCAAACAGAAGTTGTTTCTTCTTAAACAAACGACGCTATAGACAGCGAGATGCTAGCTCGCATTAGCTCGAAGAACTGCTAGTGCCGCACAACCCGGAAGTAAAAGGGATTTCCGCGGCATCAATGTGACCTGTTAGTTTAGTCTCGCAGCTGCTCCAAAATAAATAAACAGCAAAAATGACATAGACACAAACAGACCACAAGTTCATTTGCAAAAGAACTGAACCTCTTTATTTGGACTGTCAATGATCCAAAGGGTGTTGCATTTCAGACCATTCACATATGAGTGACAGTAAAAAAGTAGAGTGTAAGCATGTGATGCAACAAGGTTCATAAAATATTAGAAAAGGTTTTGGGTTGGGGAGGGGAGTTTTAGAATTAAATATAAATGGTCTAAGACAGATATATGCAGCCGATGAGCTACATTATTAATTCAATAATAAAGCTGTGCTGGGACATTAACTTGGTCTAAGGACCACTTGGTAGACGTCTCCTTATGGCACAGGCTCTGTACCTCCTTAGTGGGTGTGTGGCATGTTAAAATACACCAGGCTGAACCTATTACATGCACTTCCCAACTAATTTCACGCATCAATGGAATGTAAACATGGAGTAAACATATTCCTTGGCCAGTTATTAGTGTTCAGTTTACTCATAATCACATCATGTGTGGCTCAGATAAGCATCGTCACCCCCTGCTGTGTCATCATTACAAACACACACACTTGTAGAAATCTTCTGCATTGTACCTCTGTGTCTATTTGCAGTAACAATTAGGCTGTCCAGAGCAACAGAGGGCATGAAAAGGATAATCTGAGCCATCTGAAACAACACAGTTGATATACAGGATAGTGAAGAGTTAAAAATAAAAGACAGAAGAGTCTTAAAGCCAGGATGGTGAACTCACTGAAGTCCTTTGCGGGCATGAGCGTGATGCTTTTGCTAAGTCAGATAATTCCAAGAGCCTGCTCTGAAGAAATCTATGACTAGAATGCTTCTCATGACCACTATTAAAACAAAAGGTTGAGGATGCTGGAGCGAGAATTTCAGGCACCGCATAAACAGTTTATCAGGACATGACAACTAACAGTTTAATCACGAGGTTTGACAAGCAATTCTCTCTCATCACCAGAGGACCCAAAAAAAAAAAAAAAATCTACTGCAACTCATACGGAGTCCACGGATTAGGGGGTAGAAGACTGGCTTTCAGGCTCTACCCCGCCTACTCAGATGTGAGTAGGCTTCAGTTCTTTAATGTGTTAGATTGTGAGACAATGGTTTATGCATGACATCACATAACATGAATCTGGCATCATCCCAGAGAGATGTAAACAGTGACATTTAGGCGATATAAACATACAACATTAGTTGCAAGATTTCTGATCTCCGGTGACACAGGGCACCATCAACCACCATGCCCTCTATCTACAACAGTGCGGTATTAGTGTGGCAAAACATGCGATTATAGAAAATAAGCATAAGTTATCAATATCAAGGGAGAGTAAAAAATACAATTGGAAAAAAGATATCTGTAAATAACCATCTTTACTAGACAGACCTCCTATTTCTGATGAAATAATAATTTGAATGGTTATCCCTGCCTTATGTTGCAATCAAAAGTGATCCAAAAGTTAAGACCATATTACACATACATGCACCTCCGGCTCTGCCACATTCAAAGACAGAGGCTGTATAAGACAGTTTTTGATTCAACACTGATACCACATGATAATGTTAGGGTTCTGAGACTGAAACACACTGAGACACAAACAGAAAAAAAAATATATGGACATCATCAAGCACCTTGAAAAGTATGATTCATCAAATCATCATATTGGCCATTTGAGGAAGAGGGCACTGCGAGGGTGAGGTGCTGAGCTCTCTAGCATTTATTGTGAGATCAAGCTTCATTTTCCAAAAGCCAATCATAAGGGGGCCAGAGGGTTGAGATGGGTTTCATTTAGTTTTCTCACCCAGCATTAGATTGTAAATTGAAAACACTGTCGTCCTTGCTTTTATCAATTCAATATCAAATCAGCTCTCACACAGTACAAACCTCGCAGCCCTCACGCGCCCCCTCTGGGGATTCCTCGGCACAAAATGAGATTCATCATCATTTATGTAGTAGGGCATAAAATAACAAAGACAAATTGCAGCTGGCATAAATTCTTCAAACCGCTGTTCTTTTTAAAAATAGTATACCATTTCACTATAAATGTCTTTTTCAAATTGACAATCACACAACCCTTCTCTTTGGCTTGGTAGAGGTTTAGAGGAGGAAAGTCACTTCTATATTTACTATATGTTCAGGGGGGGAAAAAAACAACCAAGACAAAGGATAAACCTACAGTTGAATTACAAGCTGTTCTTCAAGCCTTTTGGTCATCTCTCTCCTGCCTCTGACACAAAAACATGCTCTCTAGAGAGGACAAAAAGAACCAAGGAAAGCTGGCCATGTTTCAACCATCAAAAGCCCCAACTATCACTGGTTAAAGAACAGTTACAGTGGCTGAAAAGTATACTGGTGTGTGTATATCAGCACCTGACTACAAGGGGGGGGGCCTCAGTAAGCGTGTCACTGAGCCAAATACCGTTGAGTGCCTAATATCAAAGTAAATTTATTAAAAGTGCCTTAGCTCTGGCTGGAAATTTTTCAGAATCTACACATATGGTGCAGAGGATGTTGCTGTCAGTGTGTTTGGGATAGAAAGCCTTGTTCCAAGGCAGAAGGAAAAGAAGAGTAACTCAGAGGGCAGAACCCCTTTAAGAAAGCACCAATCTACTGCTTTTCTCTCACCGCGGCAAACTGAGCTTCTGCACGCCGTGCCACAGTCCTGCAGGTGGCACGGAGCAGTTTGCACAGTTAACTTGTTTTTTTTTTTTCTCTGTCCTGCAATATAATAATCATCTGTATTCCATTTTTAATAAACTTAGTTGTATATAATAACGTACAAAAATATTAGAGAACATATACACAGTTTTTTTGTCATTTTGTAGTGACTGCTTTGCCTGGTTTTCTGAAGCATACGTATATCTTTGTGCTGGGTGATGAGGATCTGAATAGGCCTCAAATGAAGTGTATTTTTCCTTTCTTCTTTTCATATTGTTGAAGTCCGGTCTGTTCCATCTGAGGAGGATAATGGACATTTTCAAGATATGTTAAGTTTGACATTTATAATCACAATTACAATGCACTACATGAAGGGGCATATCACTGTCCTACTGCAAGGCTGGCTAACATTTCTTGTGGAGGGCTATACTCATTAGGATAAAGTGAAGCGACAATAAATGAAATTGGATTATTGCCGTGTCACTGATTTAACACATTCTTATGCAGTGTGTACAGACTAAATGCAGATTTTTAAGCGTTATGCTGTGTCATTGTTTTCTTTTTAGGATTCTGTGGGCCAGGTTGAGGTGGTCTGCTGGCCCCTCAGACCCTGAGGCTGTATTTTGCCCATGATCGTTTTAAGCTGTGCAAAGACAAAAAAAAAAAGAGAGCGAACATAAATAACTACTTTTAACTACTCAGTAGAACGCATACCTCACCCACGCTACATTTTCTATGTGCCGACACTAACACGCAATGTTGTCATACTCCATCAGGTTCAGCTATATTTTGGTTTTAGCTGCATGTTTTTAATTTTCACCATTCTGGATCATTAGACCTGGAATGTTCCTTCCATCATGAACAAACTATATGACAGATTATGGTTATGTTGAACCCCAATCGTTTTGAGAGGATTCGGACTGATCCTCCAAGTTAGGTGCAACTATGTGAACATTGTCCATATCAAACAGTGCTAAATCCTTTATGATTCCTGAATCTAGATCATGATCAAAATCGAACCAGTCGTTCCTTATACCACCCCCAATAACTCCAGACATTTTCATTGAAATCCATTTACAACTTAACATAGCGTCCCTTCATCTAGTGGTTGTTGAGGTAAAAATCTTACCCGCATCTGGTAAAGGAATGAAAATATTATAAAATTTCCCAAAATTCATCAATGTCATAAAAAAATATGTACAACCACAATACTAGACATAACAGACATGGTAAAATTACACCGATTGTTAAACAAAGGTCAAAGGTCATAACCATTTGTATTGGGAAACCCTTACAGTGCGAGAATCTATAACTAACACATAAGACAAGTTATCGAGCAAGGTGGTGTTGGTCTAGTTGATAGCTGTGCCCAAGTGTGTTAGCCACTGTTCCACTTACTATAAAGCTGCTGACACTTACCCCCTAAGGCATGCTCTGTCATACTGAGGCACAGTGATTCCAGCGTGGGGTTGATCTCCAGGTCAGCACCTGGAACTTGGCATTCTGAGAAAATGAATAAAAATCATTTCAGTCCACAGGAGCATTAGGATGACATGCTATTAGGTTAGTGTTTGTGGCCCCAACACAAAAAAGAAAGAAAAAAAAAAAAAAGATTAATCTGCCTGTTTCACTTTTGAAAGAATGACTACATTATCAGGACATAAGTATGCTCCATCTGGCTACTATTTCCAAAAGAATAACCATCATAACGTTGCTGAGGCAGATGACTATAGATGTTACCACATTATAAATACAGATTTAAGCAGCCAAGCACAAACATAACAAGGTCAGCAGTTCAGGAACACTGTTGTTCGCAGCCTGTAAGCTGCCTGAAACAGTCAATTAGAAACACGCTCTATTTGGTAGGACTTGGCGCTAGCTTAAAATTAAACATTTTCAACATCTATGCAATTGATTATTTAAAAGTGCAACACATTTCTAAAAGCCAGCCATCTGATTTGGACATAGCTGATTAAAAGCGCTGTATTTTTCAGGCTTTCGGTTCTCTGTGTTAAGAATATAACAAACTATAACTGTGTCGAGTTCACATCTGTATAGTTGTACATTCCTGGCGTTCACACGGTGCACTCCTTTACGGAAAAGTCCTAAACTGCTTCTGCTGAAACGCGATAGAGCCATTACAGGTGAATCTGGAACGCTCACGTCTGGTGCACAAGACAAGGCGACCAAAAGGTTATGTATACTATACGAGGCGACAGATTGTTTTCGGCAACATGCTGCTAAGCTGTCTTGTTAGTTTGTCCTTGGCACAGAGGGAGAGACACACTCTATTCTGGCATCTGACCAATTCGTCTTTTTTTCTCCTTTCCTTTTTTTAAACAGTGGCTGTGTCGCTTGTTCTACTTGCAAAACTCAGAGTCAGACCCACTACTATCAAATAATCATCATTTCAAAAGCCATTTTCCAGTTTATCTCAATAGAAACCACTGAACTTTCAAGACATGAAGGTACATCTATAAAGTGTAAACAGGAATTCAAAGATGTCAGGATGGTTGTTTTTACATGTTGGCACAGATTGTGGTACACTAAACAAGGTCTATGACAGCTTGTGGGTGAGTGTGTGTGTGTATATATATACCTTGCTGCTGGAACATGAGCATGGTTTGAGGGGAAGTGTGGACAGGGAGTGAGTGGGTCCGCTGCACAGAGCTGCGACTCTGACTTGGCATGCTGTTACTGCCTCCAGGGTTGGCAAACCACAGGTTCTATATATTGGAAAACACAAGTTCTCTTTACACAAACTTCACTTATCCAGGAAAAATGGGAAAGCTTCTTAAATCTTCAGCTAAGTCATCCAATACAAACATTACGACTGTTTTTGCATGTCTTCGTGTTGGCCAATACCATCAGACAAAATGACTAAAACATTCTCAATCTGAAACATCCATTTATATATAATCATTTTAAAGGTCATCTCTGAACCCCTTGAAAATCCATAAAAGTTCTTGTCCAAAAGAACTCCACAAGTTTCATCAATCGGTAACAAGAAAACGATCAAGTAGAATTTTTAGCTGATGCACAACACCACCAGTAGCTTTTGTTTATTTACCCTACAAAGACCATAAACATTGAGCTTAGTTTTACTTATTTTTTCAGGGCTACCTGTACCCCACCTACAGTGGGGCTTACAGATTGAAAGCCACTGTTATAGCTAGTAATGCATGTTACAACCTGATGTTAATATGTAACTGAATAATTAGTTGCTTAAATACTGACTTGTCTACCCTGTCCCGTTAGCGCAGGACTGGTGAGCGTGTGGCGTGGAGAAACTCCCGCGATTGCAGCAGGAAGACACATCCGTCCAGCTGGGAGTCCTCGAGGGGTCATTTGGAACTGCCTTTGGCCACGTCGCCCTACACCTCCACTTACAGAACCTGCTGTGGGGAGGGAGTTGGACCCATAGGTCCAGCTGGAGTAGCAAAACAAACACAAAAGAAACATGCTATAGAAATTAAGAGGACTCTGTTAAGGCCATTTCATAAGAAACGGCAGCAACAATTTCAATCAGGAAAAGAAAGTGAAAGAGAAAAAGGGAAGGGAAAGACCGTCGAGCTAACAGATAAAGATGAACGCAGAGTTACATTAAACTGGTGTGGCAGCTCCCCCGCTAAAGAGGAAGATCAAAGGTAAAAGAAGGTCAGCGCTCTCACCCTTTCTGACGGTACCCAGGCATGTCCAGCATAGCTTTCCGAGGGAACAAGCGGAGCAGTTTGAGGACCTGCTGCTTCCAGGAGACCAGCCTTTTCTTGTGAGTTTCTGTGAAAGCCTGAAAAAACAACCCAGCAAACAGGAAGAAAGAACAGAGCATTAGCGGAGTTTCTGCAACGTTGGAATCTCTCGGCTTTTCTTTGTTGCCGTTTTGTTTTTAATAGGCAACATTTTCTCTGTTTTAAAAATATATTTGAAATGCATATTTTTGCTGCCATGAGTTGCGTTTAAATAGAAAAAGAAGTCTTCATTTTCAGCTTCTCACCTCGTGTGTCAGACACTTCTCAATAAGCTGAAGGTAACAGCTGATATTTTCTTCATCTGGCCGTGACACCAGCAACTGGGTGCAAACTGAGGGGGGGAAAGCCACAGTTTATAGTTGTAAGAGAGGTTCCATTAGACCTTAACCACCAATTTAGTATGCAGTCTTCAGGTGGAAAACCCCTACTGCATCCTTACCTTTACCCATGACACGGGTGAACTGTCCAGCAATATCACCGTCTGAGATGGGTGTGACTGAGGAATCTCCATCACAGGGAGGTGGATTGTTGGATTGGAAACCCTCCGGAGCCGGCTCTTTCTCCGTTCCTGTTTTTGTAGCATCTGAAGGGGAGGTGGTGGCGTCTGAGGCAGGCTGTGCTGCAGTAAGTGAACTGTAGGCCTTAATAGGTGTGATTATGATCTGCTGCAGCTCCTGGAGGGCGTTACGCAAGTTTCCCCCTTCCAAAATATCCTGACAAGAGATGACAACGTCGCTGTCACAAGCTGTATATGCAATTCAGAAAAGTACACTAAGTTTCATGAGTTCTGTTGGAAGTAGAAAGATTTCCAAGTTACAGATTTAGCCATTAGTAAAGCAAACATTTGCTCCACTCAAATGTCTTACAGGAAGACACTGAATCCCAACCAACCATCCTCCATGTTTCTATGCCAACAAGCAGATTGGGAATTTCCCAGCGGAGTAAAATCACGATTGTCGCAAAGAACATACACGAGTGCAATTTTGATCAGTGATCACCAATTGAGAATGCATCAAAACAAAGCACCACTGCGTTTTGTTTCGTTTTTTTAAGCTAGAGAAAAATATTATCCCATTTGAATTACCTTTTCTAAAGACTTGAGCACACTCTGCCTCTCCCGCAGTTTCTGGATACTCAAGGCAATCTTATGCCGTGCTCCTTTAGTGACATTCTAAAAAGGAGAGAGAGAGAGAGAGAGAAAATAACAAGATGGCATGAGAAACAGGAGAGTAATTTCTTGTGGGAACACTGGGCAATTTATACAGTTACTAAATAACAGACCTAATCACCATCTGTTTCATTAAAGCCAAGGGGCAGAGGCAAAATCGCACCATTTGTATGTGCGACTGGGTCGATATAACTGTAGGGTGCGTTGTTTAATTTCATGCCTCATTGAGACCTGATGTATCATCAGGTTTGAGGACAGTAATGTTCACAATTGATAAGGAGTGTAGAATAATCAAAGCCTGGCCTCAGTGTATGTAAAAGGGAGGCTTAAAAACCTGTGACTCCAGGTGCTGCTCTGTGAGAATCATCATCTCCTCATAGGTCATCTGGGAGAAAAGTGATGCATATTTATGTAGGCGGAGACTCTTCAACCATGCAGGAACATCTAGAAAAAAGGCACAAAAAAAAGTTAGGAAACAATAGTCACATTATATTTTGGCTTATAAATCACCACAGCTGTTGGCTGTGTATGGCTTTCACCAAAGACAAAATGCTGAATGTGCCCTTGGCTTGGAAAGGTGAAAAAACTCTGACCTTTCATGCCACTGCCATCCTCCTGGAAGGTGTTGCGAACAGAGCCTTGCTCTTCTGTCTGTTCACTGCCTGAAGAAGCTACACTGCTCTGGGGCGAAAGGGGTGCGTGGTCTGTTGGAATAAAGTTCTGTCGGCCCACTGCGTCATCCTGGCTAACCCAGTCAGACCCACAAGCCTGGGGACTGGAAGGAATAATGGAGATGGACTTCTTTTGAGGGCTGGGCTGCATCTGCCCACCAAGACCTGGCAAGGGAAACAATCCAGATATAAACAGCCAAAAAGAACAACACTAACACTTTTAACTAAATACTGTTTGTGAAACATTGCCGATGTGTTCATGATGGACATATTTCTTTACTAAATCATTCGTTCTATGTTTTCACCAAAAATGTAAAATGAGAATGAATGGCATAGATTACCTGTATTATTGCTGTTAATAGGTGAGGACATCCCGCCTGGGAACGGCATGTGTCCGTTCTGTCCTGCTGAAGGTGTGCTGGATGAAAGGGACTTGTCGTGCCAAACGAGGCCAGGGTCCAGAGACTCAGCAGAACTGGGCCACTCATCTGAGCCCTGCCGTGGGTGGTATGGACTGGATGGAGCACGTGGTGTATACCCACTGGAAAGGTGCTCCTCCAGGTGGTTCAGCCACATGGCGAGAGACGTGCGATCATCCAGTGTGGTGGCAGGGTGGATGAGGGCATAAGATAGCAGCTGCCTGCTTTCTTCCACAAACAGGCTACTCTCAATAGTGTGACTCAAAACCTTCTGCAGCAGCTTCATGTACTCACATTTGGCCTCACTGTTACGTGGTTGCAGCAGAGGCAGATGGGACAACAGCAAGGACACCACTTTCTCTTTTGGTTCCTGGTGCCACTGGCTAACAATTGCTAAGGACAAAATTTTTTACTTCTGATTAATATTTTATTATTTAATGTAAGACATCTTTAATTTTAAAAAAGGAACTAACATGGTTTTGTAATTATAAAGTAATTAATAACCTGCATTGTTGGCCTCAGCTTCAAGGATGTGGATGTCAGTGCAGTCTGCCAGCCAGTGTTCAAGGCAGATGTGTAGAAAGCGAGCCTGGGTGCGGGATGCCCTCTTCAGGAGGGATAGCAGCGCCACCGTCTGTTCACACTCATTCCAGCTTTTGAACCAATCTGTGAGGATACCTACCTGGTCTCGGAACATCATGGCGTGTCTCCTTGGTAAGGAGAAAAGGAATGTGTCGACAGGGAGCGGGCTACGAGAAATGCTGCTCTCTCAGACACAGGAGGGTTGAGTCCAGCCCCGCACAGCGGGGTTGTATTTTCAACAGTCCTGGGATTCCCCTCAGACTGGACCGAGGGACCCTCACATGGTTCAGATGCAGGCGAAACTGCAGAGGGGGTTGTGGTGTGGATTTTTCAGAATGTGTCTTTTGGCTGAAAGTGAGTGTCAACTGTAGTAGCTAATGACACAAACAGGAAATGTTTTGTTTCACTCCGGCATGCTCTGGATCATCTGTGCCCTATTACAAAAATAAACACAAATCAAAACACATTATATACTTGGATAACTGTCCAGCCCATGTCTAAATTAATGTTAAAATCTTATACAAGATCAAAATTATTAAGTGCGAGATCACTGCAAGGGGCAGATGAAATTAGCTTTATGTTAAAATAAGAGAGTTAAGGAGTCTATTGCCTCAACGTTACAAACAAGAATAATGACTGTTGATTGACAGAAATGGATCATCAACCTCAGAGAGTGATAAAAATGAACTAGCAATGGCATTCTAATCCTGTATCGTGAGCATTAATCAGAGATAATGCCACAAAGCGCTAATACAACAGACTACGTTATAAAGACCTTTTCCAGTCCTTAAGCTGTAGCATCATGAGAACAAGTCATTCACAAAAGGTGTGTCAACATCGTTGACTGTAAGAGTCTGAGTCAGTAAAACGTAGAGTAAGTTAAAGCATAACAGCAAAAGAAAAAAAAGCCCAAAGAATACAAGTTACCGGAGCCTCGTTTTTACATAAAAATATATTGCTTGTATCCACTACTGAGAAAATGAAACACAGACGTGTAATCAGTAACCAGCAAGGGTAACTTTAGCGTTAGTTACATGTCAAAACTGCTAACTCCCAACACTGCAAAGGGTATCACCTGTAACATCATGAACTATAATGCTGGTTTACGAAAAAAGCTGAGTGTTTTTGCTAAAAGCTCCGGTCTCACAGTATTACGACGACGTTCTTAAATTTAAAAACAGGCAAGCATTACACCCGGCAGCTAAGCAATACACAGCGGTTAGCTGGAGTTAGCTCGGTCGGCCTAGTGTGTGATGAGGGATCGAGATTTGTATTGTTTTTCGTTGACGCTGTTGCTGCCCCTTTTCCCAGTCTCGTACTTCAGTCTTAGCGGTAAAAACGAGAATGCTAAAACGATATTCTGATCGACAACAGGTTTTAGGCAAAGAGCAAAATAAAGTTAAGCAAGTGACGACTTAAACTAGAGACTCAAAAGATTTGTTGTTTACCTTTGTCAGTTGTCACTGGTTAGCAAGCTAGGCTAGTAGTAATGCATAGCTAGCTCGACGGTAGCGTTAGCTTCTTAGCTAGCAAGTTTTGCTAAAAGATGCAGCAACGTTAGCTTAGCTAAGAAGCGTAGCTATTGATCCCATGCGTGGTACTCCGTAAGGAGGTTCCTGTACAGCGGCAAGCCTTTGTGGCTTCAAGCATACTATATTAAAGAATGTATGTACAAAAGTGTTAGTTACAATACAGAAACAAGGAGTGTACGCCTGGAGAAATCTACTTCGATTTTAAGTTGACGTAAGAGGTGGGCACAACGTCATACGTCTACACGACGCACGTTATATGTATATCCGCCCACAATCATAAATATGAAAAAGACCCCGGCTGAGATGCCCTGTTCATCCTCTCATACATACATTTTCCTACGTTTTCTACGTGAGAGGGCTGCTGCCCATCGCAGCTTCCTCAGGTGGAAAAGCGGGGTCAGTCCTTGTCAGGTTAGTAAATTACGCATTTTTAGGTATTCGTGAAAGAAAAGGTCCTTGTAATGGCATCGCCTGTCTTTTGTTCATGTTCCCATCATCAATCATATTACTTCAACTTAGTTTTACTCTATATTTATCCCCTGGTCTTCTGCATCCCACTTACTGTGCATTTGTGTCCCACCAGTGGGGCCAGCTTCACACTTTAAGACCCATTAAATTAACCTAACGTGCTTGTTCCATGAGCCTTCCTAAGCTCCTGATTGGTGACAGGGTGTATGGCGCTAATGTGGGAGACTGCTCCCATCAGGTGGTCTGTTATCAACATGAACGTCAATACCAAATGCTTCCCACCAGAACACTGTGCTATAACAAAATGATTAATGATATTCACTTAACCTGTCAGTGTTTTTATTGTTGTGGCTGTGCACTGTATACTGTTCTGTTATCCTCTCCAACCGTTGTTATATAGATCAAGTTAAAGTGAATCTTATTGTCATATTGTCCGTATGCAAGAATGTAGAGAGATAAAATTGCAAAGCTCAGGTTCCACAGTGTGCACATTTACATAGTGCAAACAAGACCAGACAGTGTGCCTCGACATAGAAAACAGTGCAAGTACAAAATATAAAAATAAAACTAGGCAATTTGCCAGTAAAATTAACCTATACTAAATGGTTTATAAATGAGCTCCAGGCCCCCCATGGCCCTGAACAGAATAAGCGGAAGAGAATGGATGGATGGATGGATGGGATAATGGTCGAATTCACCAAACATGTCCAGATGGACATGTTCAGTACTGTGCAAGAACTGCACAGAAGAAACAGCAGCTTAACCTGAATGCAAAGTGCAGAAGTTATAGATTCAGTTATCACACCTGTTGCATCCTAATTTTTTAAAACAATATAAAGCAAAAAATTGCACCCCCTGATTGTTTTTTACATTCCAGAAGGAAAACTTCTAATTATTTTGACCCAGTATCACTCTTTTTCAAGTCATCGACACAGCTCTTTATTAGTTGCATTTTTTCATTCTGCTTTTAAATGTGCTCTGTTAAAGAAATCAAACTTTAATCCTTCTGTTCTTACCAATTTAAGACCGATTTCTAAACTCAGATTTTTATCAAATGTTTTCAGAAGTTGTTTCCACTCAGCTTTTAGTTTTTATCTGTCAAATTTACATTCTGTTGGGTTAAAGAGCTTTACACAGAACCCATCGTCCTCAGTGTAACCAATACCTGTTTTTAGCAGTTCAAAGGGGAGAATTTGAAGTCCTTTTGACATATCACAGGTTTTGACACGACAGATCATCTGAAAAAAATGCTTTCAATTCAGCTTTATTTATATAACACCAAAAACCAGAAGTCAAGCGTTCAATCAAGCGCACTTTGCATTGGTAGGAAGGAAGAACTCCCTTTTAACAGGAAGAAACCTGCAGCAGAACCAGGCTCAGGGAGGGGCAACCATCTGCCACAACCGGATGGGGTTGAGGGGAAATTGAAGAGAAAAAAAAAAGAAAAAAGGAGCATTAAGTGGCACAGACTGAACACACACTAAAGGAGAGTGAAGATAACATTTTAATGACACGCTGCAGTGGTATATAATCACGTGAGGAATGAAATGAGGTGAATTGCGCAGCACATCAGTGTTTCACATGAAGTTCCACAGCAGCGTAACTAAGGGATGGTTCAGGGTCATGAAAGCTGAAAGCGTTGCCTCCCATTCTGCTTTTTGGAACTCCAGGAACCACAAAGAACCCTGCAGGCTGAAAGCAAATTCCTGCAGTTTAAATAATTGTTGTGTCACATGGCTTCATGCATAATAATACCTGGGTATTATCTGTGTTTTATAATGTTGCCTAAGGGAAGTATGTATAATGTAAAGATTAAGGGTTGTAACAAGGACACTGCAGTTATTATCTTTTAGAAATTTAGTGTCTGTTTTTTTGTCTTAGTTGTCTTGCTTATTATTTATCTTCCTCATATTATGTTTCTTTTTTTCTTTTTTTTCATTCTAGGAAATAGCATAGATAGTGTGACTGGCTGGAGCTTCAACATGCCTAAAATTTCCACCAGTAGAGAGCAGTATGGCAGCACGTTTCTTTCCTATGAAATACAAAATCAGTTTGCACTTCAAATTTGATAATATTCTGAGACACTGGAGCAGGTTGCTATGTAAGTTGAATGTATTTTATTCATAAAGAAAATAAAAAGATTTCTTTCAGGCTGCAGATCCTTCTTTGCATGGCAGCCATGCGACTTAAGCAGAGACCTGTTTGGTTTCAGGTATGGTGGGATGAGGCCCTATAAGGCAACGCAGCATGTGCAAGTCACATGACCTAAAACCAAATGCAAGTCACATGACCATCTAAAAACAAATAATATCCAAAACTCCATTATAATCCAATCAAATTTAATATTACAGTGTACGTTAACTTGTGACTTTTAGGGTGGCCTGCCACAATGTAACTAGAATGTAAAACAGTAAGACTTTTAATTTGTATTTTTATCATTTTCAACTGCTTAAATATAATTAAATATATAGCCTTCTTCATTTTTTAGATTTTGACTTAAATATTGTAAATAAGACTTCAAATTCTAAATAACATTACTGTATGTTCTGGTATTATTAAAGGATATGAAGACCTTTCCCCCATCTGCAAGTTTCACTTTGATGTCCACACTTGGATAGTAATGGGAAGTGAAAGTCACTGTGCTGACAGTAAGAGGCAGCAAAAAAATTGCGAAACTGATCATCTTCAGTTTCAAATAGCCTGAAATTATTTAGTTTAAAACTTCCGTTTCTTCTGTTATACTAAAATGTATGAATTTAATATTTGTATTTCTCCCTTAAAAGACTTTGAGACACTTCGCTCAGCTTTCACACTGCTGTCATCTTCTTTTCTGAAAGGAGGAAGCATGACTGAGAGAGAGAAAACCTAGCAGTGCTTCTACCCTCCCCTGCCATCTTAAGGAGGATCTTCGACAGTTTGAAAGTAACTGTCAGTCTATCGCAGTGTTTCGGCAGGGCGGTGTTACCCCAGGACTTAAACGCAGAGGATTCTTTGAGGATGGTAGGTGAAACTGATGCAATTTCTTGAAAGACTTAGCTTTACTGCATTTGATGAACCGTAATTCGAAGTATTTGTGTGTGCGGAGAGATATTTATTCTACTTAAGCACTGCAAGCAGCCCCCTTTTGCTTCCTCAAACAGGAAACTACATTCTTGCATATTGCTGCAAAACACTTCCTGCCCTCAAAATGTCAAGCTTATTATGAATGTTTAATGCATCCATGCAAGGTGGACAGAGGCCTTTACAGATCTAGGAGATGTCCTTTCCCCCATTTTTTCTATTTCTGGTCTGTAGACCAATCCACTTAATTATTAATCACAAGAATATCTGGAGATATTTGAACATTAGGTTTCATAATTATATGATACATTTTTGCAGTCAAGCTCTCTGGTTGTGTGTGAAGTGGATGAAAGTCTGAAAGATAAACTGAAAAAGTTTCGATTTCGAAAAGAGACCAACAATGCTGCCATACTGAGTAAGTAACATCTATGCATTTCCTCACACACAAGTTGAAGTCTCATTTAAATATCAGTACAAAACCTTTCTTTTATTTTGTAGTGAAAATAGACATGGAGAAACAGCTTGTTATTCTCGAGGAGGAATATGAGGCGAGTCAGCTTTTCCTCTCTCTCGCTTTGATTTTCATTTTGATTTAAAAGTCGCTCACACTCAGCTTTGCCTTCCAGGACATCTCACTGGATGACTTGAGAAATGAACTTCCAGAGCGGCAACCCAGATATCCTAACGCGAAATCTCGTGAATAGCAAAATTCTTCGTATAAAAATAGTATTTTTTGCTAAATCTACTGATCGGCTTCTCCTCGAGGGTCGCCACAGCCACAGCGGATAATCTCCCTTCTTCTGTCTGCTCTCTATTCAAAATCTACTGATATGATTACAGAAAATAAAAGAACCAAAGATCCTTGACAGAAATATACATTCATTGTCTACAGCTACAAATACATCCATGCTGATGGCAGGGTGTCTTACCCGCTGTGTTTCATATTTTCCAGTCCCGTTGGTAAGCAGTTACATTAATCTGTCTCCTTACAACATTTTTTCTGCTTAACAGAGCAACCATCTAATCTAAAATCTACTTTTAAACTTTATTACGGTGATGAAAGTGGAAATAATTTTCTCAAGGCACGTTTGGGCCAAATAACAAAATGACTAGAAAAAAAAAATGTCAATTTGATTTTAATAGGGTGCAAGCCAGAGCAGCAGATGATGTATGCAGGAAGCAAGAATCGACTGGTCCAAACTGCAGAGATCACAAAGGTAATTATCACAAGATTATGGCGGAATTTGGGAAATGAGGAAAATATGTAGATTTGAATTGAAAGTCTACTTCATTTTCTCTTGAGTCCTGTAGCTGAGTAATTACATTAAACTGGACCAAACTAATTACTCAGAAGTTTACTAAAAAAAAATATATATATATATAAATAAATATATATGAAAATAAAAATAAGTGTTTGCTTGTTTTATATTTCTGTATATTTGAAATCCAACTCCTCTGCTTTACTCCGAGGTCTTTGAGACAAGAAACCCTGACGATGATTTGACAGAGGAATGGCTGAAGAACCACCTGTCATTTTTTCGCTGAATATGCATCTTCTACATCTCCAGTGCTTGTTTTTTTCTTTCTGTTTATCAAGGCTGTCAAGTTTAATGTCCAGCTGGTGTGTATGTAATTATTAAACATATTAACACATACAGTTGAGTGTTGTTAATGCTGCCTTCAAAGCATTCATTTTAGAAAGTTTTTTTCCCATAGAAACCTCTGAAATGAACATGTACACGAATATTGTAGGCTGTACTAATTATGAAAATACTCAGGTTCCTAAATCTTTAATAAGGAAAAAAAAAGAAACTTTGAAAACAGTTAGTTACAAAATGTCATTTGCATTTTATTACCTGCTCCGACAGCCCACATGCTTTATACACGCCTGCTCCAAAGGCGGAAAACAAAAGATATTTTAACATGATTCTCTAATGACCATTTGACAAACAAGCTAGATGAATGGCAACTAAAGTCAACTCTACAAATAAAAACTGGACTGAACGGAATTGTATCCAGGTGAGAGGCTACTGCATCTCATACACATCATCAAGAAACAAACCTCAAAATCAGGCCGGCATTATGCTCAACGACGAGGTCAGGGCGCCATGTTTGGAGCTCAATATACAGATAAGACGGGTCACCGTGCTACGCAGCTGACTCGTCCTATTCACTGTCACTGCCGTCGCTGGAATCGGAGCCCCTCTCGCTTCCACTCCCGCTCTGAGCCCGAGTCTCTGAATGCTCGCTGCTGTGGTCGCTGCGTGCCGGGGAGGCGCTGCGACTCCGGCTGCCTCTCCTGTTCCCGCCTTCGTCCTCGCTGTCGCTGCCCTCCTCCCCGCTGCTCCTCGCCGAATTCTTGGGCTCGTTGTCGTCGCTGTCGTCGTCGCTGCCGAAGATCTCCTCCTCGTCTCGCATCTCTCTGGTCCTCTCCTCGCCGCTCTCGCTGCCGCTCCCGCTCGCCTTCCTCCTCCTCTTTCCTCTCTCCTCATCCTCGTCCTCATCTTCTCCCCTTTGTTCCTGATCTTCATCTTCCCTCTCAGATTCACTACCGGAGTTTTCTGCCTCACTGCCGCTGCCCTTATCCTTCTCATCACCTGGAGAAAGAACAGCAGATTGTGAGTGATCAGTTTCTACCCTCCACACTAGTTAAGTAAAATTAAATGGAAACAACTGACCTGAATCTTGTATATCTTTGTCCAAGTCTTCCTCCTCATCTTCTGGCTCATGGTTCTCCAACTGAGCTTTGCGTGCCTCCTGGGAATCACAATGAAAGCGCTCATGAGTTATAAACACATAATTAAGGAGCAATGATAAGTTTACAGCTATTCCTAGAAAACATACATTTTTAATCTACTGTAATGTGTCAAGTCAAGGAGCAAAGCAGTGCTAAATATATGACAATGCACAAAACTAACACTGACCTTTTAGTGTTTTTAAAGCAATAAAATTCACACATCAATGGCACAATTTTAATCATAAATAGCACAATTTCCTAAACGTGCATATACTTTTCTTTAAATAAGACTTGTAATAACTCAAATTTCTATTTTCATCAGCAATCACGATTAAAGGTGTGAATTTTTGTTTGTTTTTTTTTTAAATACACTCACCTGGGCTTCAAGCTCCTTCTCATTCATGTCCCTGTGCTTACACACCAGCACGGCGTTGGTGGTGGACTGGGCTCCCGCCTTGGCTCTTCTCTTGCTCAAGCGCACCCTACCGGGCACAACAACAGTTGTAAAACGTCTCGGCCAACCGATACGCTAATACCAAACCTTGTGCAACATGAACAACATTGTGCAACGCTCATTTAAAATGGAGCAGTTGCAAATTTTCCCATCAGAGTGGCAACATCTCCAAAAAATATGAAGGTGTCCAACAAATAATTACCTAGTCTCCAGCTCATTGTAGTAAACACCATCTCCATCTCTGAAGATAAAGAAGTAGTTCTCTTCATAGCCTTTACTGGCTTTGTTCTTGACGTTCCAGTTGTATTCCCTTGCTATCTTGTAATCATACCTGAAACAGCCAAAAAAAAAAAGCATTAGTAAAGTACCATTTCTTCCACCAATTAAAATAAAAAAGCTCATCTATTTTACTTACACATCTTCTGGCATGTAATCAAGCCCCTCATCAAAGTCTCTCTTGCGCTTTCGAAGTGTATCCTCATTGGGCAGGAAGTAGGCCACAAACTGATTTCCTTCCTCATCCATCATACCTCTGTATTTAACAAACAAATTATGTTTAACCAAAGAACTTTACTGCTGCAAGAAAAAGTAAAACACAGAGCAAATACATCTTTTCACCTGATCATGGCCTGAGACATCATTTCCACTGCGGCTGGTCCTGACATATCTTTAGGTGCAGGATCAGAGTCAAATATGACTTGAGCGCATGGGTTGATCCACATCTGGGGAAAGAGAAAATGTATTTATTATCATTATTTCTAAAGTATCAGTGCAACAACTGTTTTCCCCCCCCTCTTCCATTTGCATGTAACTGAATCATTAACTCAAGATTCCATAAGTTACTAAAAATAACTGAAGTGCTTTCTGTTAAGGGATTAGCTCACCTTAAAGTCAGGGAACACAGGTAGTATCTCCACAGGAGTAACTCTGGGTTTGCTGTAATGCTGTGCAATCTGGAAATGAAGAAGCACCACATCATCTTTATAATGTATTACATTTTGGTTAAAACGCTGGTTTGTTGCTCACCAACTCTCAAAACAGAAGAACTAAAAAAAAAAATATTTTTGCTATATTTATCCTAAATCCCCAGAACTGGAGCTGCACATCCATTAGGGATCCAGTACAAGGTTCAAACTACTCTCCTTCTTACTGCTGGGGTCGTTTTAAATAAAAGGAGATGACATCATTTAACAAGAATCTGAGCAGCATATTAATATGCCCCCTCACAGGTTTCTGTGCATCCTCAAATGTCTTCTCAATAGCAGAAATCTGGCTGTCTCGGTCCTTGTAGATCTCTTCTTCTGTAAACTGCTGTTTGACAGAAACTCCAATCCTAAACGCAGTGAGAGAAATGTCTCGCTTACATGAGCACTCAGAACACACGTGTGTGCATGTGAGAAAAATAAAGGGGAGTCCAACTCACTTGACTTCCACTTTCTCATTAGAAACACCATATCTGTTAAATTCTGTGGAAATGTACTCAGTTTTCCTCATCCACGGGACTACTTTGGCATGTTGCTGTGACCTTAAAGGGTACAGGAAAAATGTCTCAAAATAAAATACTTAGAAATGTATCACACAAAGCAGACTCTTTGGTAGCCATACCTCTTTGAACTGGATGGAGCCTGGATGTCCTCTTCCAAAAGTTTTTCATCAGCGGGGTCCAACAGAACTGAAAATTTGAAAGACTGGCTCAGTCTGTGCAGATATTTAAATATAATAAAAATGACACTAAATAACAGGATGAGGCATATGACCACAACTGGAGGCTTACTGCTGGGGTCGATGCGGTAGGTGTCTGGGTTGATAAGATCGATGGTGACTCCGAGGTCTGGTTCGGTCAGGAGCTCGTGCTTGTGCTGCTTCTCAAGAGAAGTGGCTTTGTACTGTACAAACCTGCCACCACAGAAAGCCAAAGGTGTTATTTGTATGCGTGTGTGTGTGTGTGTGTGTGAGATTACTTGGTGGAAAGTGAAAGTGAAAATAAATGAAATACCTGTGCTGATCAAATGGATAGGTTATGAATTTGGGATCAAACGGTATGTCAGGCAAGGTGTTGCAGTACTTCACTCTGCAGACGACTCCAGATCTGTCATTGGCACCAAAGTAAGGAACAAAGGGACATTGATCAGTGATTTTCACATACCAAGCGCCCACTCAGTTTCTGTATATGACAACAATAGAATAGAATAGAATAGAATAGCCTTTATTGTCATTATACAGCTGTACAATGACAATAAA
>VOQJ01032876.1:8217-27735 GCA_015052665.1 Apistogramma diplotaenia | reverse complement strand
TTCACAAGGAAAATTAAAAAAACACCAACAGGAGGGAGAAAAAAAAAAAAGAAGGAAGAAAGCAGACACGTATATAATTCAGAGGAGGAAAGGAAGTGCTTTTTGCCACATTTATTTTTGCATTTGGCTCATGGTGTAGTTTTGTTTTTTTAGTGTGCACCGACTCCGTTTTACACCTTTCTGCTACAATGTCAAAATGCAAGCAAGTGCTTGATTCAGTCGCCCTTGTTTTGGGGATTTATTGACTTGGTATAACATTAACTTAGCACCTTTTAAACTATTAGTGTTTTTTTTTACTTGGACTTGGGCCCAGTGTTTTTAGTTGTGCCAAGCCTGCTGTTATGGTCATGAAAATTACCCTAACCACCTGCCTGCCCTAATAGACTTTCTCCAGTTTATTCAGCTCAGCTCATAGAAACTCTGGCCAAAACATAACTTTAAAAATAAAAAAGCACCATCCTCACATATTCTATTTATTCAGCTTAAACACAACAGAGATAACCCACAACAACTACAGCTTCACTGTAAAAGCTGCAGAAGGAGGGGAAACCACTCGCACCCGTACCCTGGGTGCTGTCTGTAGTTGGGAAATTGCTCTAAAGAAAAGAAAAAAAGATCACAACACATGCAAGTCTGACTCCTAAACTTAACAACATGCGTACCGATGATCACTCACCAGGTGCTTTGTGAAAAGGAGTCAAATATTAATATCTTACACACACACACACACACACACACACACACTTAGCTGTATAAAGTGCTTTCAACAAGGCAGCAGTTTTAAAAGGCACTAATAAATATAAACAGATGTATACTAGGATTGTTTCTAAAGGCCAGTAAGTCTCAGTTCCTTCTGTGAACGTGTACAATGACATTCTCTGTGATGCAGGGGTTTCTAAGCTTCCCCTTCAAGTACCACATAAAGGCATGAAAACTTGCGGATAAGCAGCAGAAATGTTCCATTTCTCGGCTTATTTAGGACTAAAAATCAAATGTAATGAATACACTGAATCTGAGAAAAACACTTGGGAAGTCCAAACCTGCTAAAATAGGCTAAACACAACAAACTAGAACTGATCAGAAATGAATGAAGAAATTTAAACCATTAAATGATAAAAGATCTGAGACTGATTTCAGTTATCAAAGGTTAAAAAGGCACTGTAGGATAGTTGTAGCATATATATATGAATCAGTTAAGACTACTTTATTTGGCTCTGAATATGTTAAGTTTCATTTTGGTTGATGACTCGGAAATAAAACTAATGAATAGAAGTCATATTCATCACGATGACCATTACAGCAGGCTTGTATCACAAGCGTCTTCACCCACACACACAATAGGCTAGTGTCTGACTCAATCCGAATGGGGGGGGTGAAGAAAGGAGGACCTGAATAGAATCAGTTTTCTGTGATTGTTTGATACATTTAAAAAGGACAAAGTTAACACATGTCAAAGGCTTTTAACAGTGTTTCATGTGCAAAATGAGAGCAATGGCTGTGAGTAGCACAAACGTATGTTTCTTTGAAAAAAAAATCCTCCTTAGCAGAGAACTGTAAATAAACACAAATGAAAGTAACATATTGACACGCAAACTTCTTATGTAACGTAAATTGAAGGATCTGTATGTGTGCCGATAAACTGCCGTGAGGACGGGCTGTGCCTTTTTCCAGCCCTTTTGACCTGAGCAACATTTATTTCATCACACATCCACATCTGTACATGGGAGAAATGGTAAATGATGGGGCAGAGTCAGCGAGAGGCAGAGCGGCAGAGCTCTGTCCTGATGCCTTTCTTGGATTCGCCGCATTTAGGCTCTTGACTCCACGGCTGATAAGGGATCTATGTGTAGGAGAGGTGTGACCCGTTAGATATCTGAGAGGTGACACTCGTGCTCCTGCTCATTCCCTGCTCACTGTGCCCTCCTGAGGGTGTCCTCCCCATCCCTTGGGGGCTATTCTGAATACCTCCACTACTGCGTGTGACCAGAGCTGCAGCTGATGGGTGGCCCCATGGTGAAGGATTCCCTCCTCCCGGGATGCCCTGTCCCCAGCCTTGCTGCATGGACGCCCCTCCTGGACTGGAGTGATATCGATGATGACTGCCTTGGTGACTCAACCCTGCACCTGAACTGCCGCCGCCCCAGTGTGCGGCTGGAGAGCTTCCAGATGGGTACTGCTGCTGATGCTGACTCCAACTTACTTGAGCCCCGGGAAAGTTATTGCTCATAGCCTCTGGAGAGATGTTCGACAGCACCATGTTGCTGAAGCCCAGGCGCATACTCTCAGAGTCAAAAGCCTCAACTTCTCTGGCTTGGCGTTCCAGCACGATCTGGATTCGCTCCGAGCATTCGTTCTGCAATGACTGCATCTCTTCCTCGATCTATAAAGGGAAAAAAAAGGGACGACGGTAGTTTAAAGAAATGCAACTTCACATTTAGTAGATGTAGTCACAGGTAATCACATCGCAGCTGTTAGACACAAAAAGCCTATTATCATTATAACTATGTGAATTCCACTGACAT
This sequence comes from Apistogramma diplotaenia, assembly GCA_015052665.1. Lineage (NCBI taxonomy): Eukaryota > Metazoa > Chordata > Actinopteri > Cichliformes > Cichlidae > Apistogramma > Apistogramma diplotaenia. The sequence goes on along the minus strand of VOQJ01032876.1, from coordinate 25,213 downwards.
CATGTAAATCCCAGCACAGCTTCACCTTTGTTTCCAGCAGGGCCCTTCGGAGTGACACCCTCTGCTCCAGGTCTTTCTTCTCGCGCTCATGCTGGGCATCTGTCTGCATCTTGATCTTGCTCTGGTAGGCGTTGAGAAGCTCCAGCTCCTGCAGCAGCTGTATCCGTAGGGCTTGGCACTGAGCCTCCTGAGTCTCATCCAGACGAAGCTAAGACCAAGTGAGGAGATCACATTCAGGATCCGAGCAGTAAAATATTTACAGAATCGTTGCTGCTTTGGCCACATCCTCTACAGGTGGCACACTGATGAGACTCACCGCCTGAGTGGAAAGCATTTCATTGATGGAGTGGTCGTACTGCTCTGCCAAAATGGCGAGCTTGCGGTGCTGCTCTTGCTTCAACCGTGTGAGGACAGCTTTGTGCTCTGACTTTGGTGTGGTCTCCAGCAGATGGTTCCTCAGCGCTTTGTACTGCTTGGTCTGGATCTTACATGTGTCCTGGAACTGCTTCTTGATCTGTAGCTCTTTGGACTAGAGATTAAATATATTGTGTATTATACTTGCTACTTAAAAAACAAAACAAAAACATTAAGTACCTAAACCAGCAATTTTCCTGAAATGTGTGTGTGCTGAATGTGTCACGTACACCCATGCACGGAAACATTTTCTAACCTTGAGACTCTTGGGTTGCTGGCGAACTTCCATAGCATGTTTGCGTCTAAGTTCTCTCTCCCTTCGCTTGTTGTACTCCTGCTGATTGGTCAGCTCCGTCTGGTGCTGTAATCGGATCAGTTCGGCCCTGGTCTTTTGGATGGTGTTGAGCTGGCGGAACTCCAAGTCTTGCATGGACTCGTGGTGCCGGAGAAGCGTGGCATGCTCCAAGTCTTTCTGGGTTTGACGCTTGCTTAACTCCTAATGATGTGCACACGGTGACAAACAGAGTAAAGTTACTTATAACTCAGTATTTGTACCATTCTGCTTGACAGTACAGCTGTAGAGAAAAGTACGGACCTCTCGCAATAGATCCTTTTCGATTCTGTGGCGAGTAGTCAAAATCCTCCTTTTGAACCTGCGGCACTCCAGTTCCAGATACTGCCTCTGTCTGCGCTGTAAATTCGCTTCTTCTTCTGCTTGATAGTTTTGGAAGTTTTCCTTCTGTTTTGACAACCATTCCTGCTTTTCTTTCTTGGGAGTTGACTGGTTTTCATTCAGTTCCTAAAGGGAGAAAACTTACTTTATAGTGATAAATGTTTGAAAGTCAAAAAGTAAACAAATAAAAAACATAGTACCCACTTTGATCTGTGCCCTGCCACTTTACTGTATGGAGCAAGAATGAAAATCAGTCTCCTCACCTCTTTAAGTTGGTCTTTGCGAAGTTTGTATTCCCGTTTCTGGTTTTCAAGAAAACTGTTAAGTTCTTTCTTCTGCTGACTCTGGATGTGCTGCTGGAACTTCTTTTCATCATTGCTGAAGGTTTTTGCCTGATGAAGAAACAAACAGAATCAGTTTTCTCTGTGCACAATAACAGTCCGAGTGAACGGCAACACTGAGCGAACACACAGAAGCTGAAAGCATACATCTTTCTCCATGGACGCCTGGTGTTTCTTGATCAATTTCTCCATTTCTTGAGCAAAGCTATTCCTCTGATTCTCCAGCTCCTTGTCCAGACGAAGTCTGTGCTCATCCATTTCAGCCTTCAGCTTGTTTTCCAGGGCCATCAGCTGTTTTTGGTGCTGCCGCCTCATGCGTTTGTAACCCAATATCTGCTCCCTTAACTCAGAGTCTTGTTCATGCTCCTTGATCTGGCGAGTGAGCTACCAAAACGCAAAACAAAGAGTCATCTTTAGTTGTGTGCAGTTTATGAGGCACATAAATATTGTAGATGGACTTAATTGCAAGGTGGTTCAAAGCCCTAAAGTAAAAGCTTTTAATAACCAAGAGGACAATATGTTAAAACACATTTTTACGATCACAGTTGTGGGAAATACTCAGCAGGTATGAGCGTGGTTATCTGAGACGTCAAACAGTTGTTTAACCATGAATCAAAAGCACAGTAACTGCATTGTTACCACTGAAGCTGTGCGTATTGTGGCAAAATGTTCGCGGTTTCTCCTCGGCCGTGGCGTCTGTGCAGGAGGGGGCTGCGGTTCCGTTTGCCGGTTGTGAGGCTGTGACTCTTTGTTACATGTTTCTTCCCCCTAAATGGTGCACAAAAATGCAGACATGTAAATAAAAGAACCCACTACTGCAGGGTATTTACAACCAATCTGATTAATGTCTCTTGTGACTATATTACTAATAACACAAAAGGCATATTTATATATAATTTAAAAAAAAAACCTTCTTACTTGTTTGACATGTATGACAGAGCTGTTGGACATTACTGTGTGGTCCCCTTCAATGTCTGCCTCACTCTTGTCATCACCTGCATCTGTTAGACTATTAACAGAGCTGCTCTGTGAACTGGCACTGATTGACATACTGGGGATGGACTGGTTGCTCCCCACACTGTTCACTGTACCCGTCCTGCCCACACTGTGTTCTGGCTCCTAAAATAAACAAATAGAAAGTGACAAGGTTACACATCTTGTGTCATAGGACACAATAGCATGGAAAGCACAGAGACAAGTAAGGAGGGGGTTACCAGAGTTTCGTGACAGACCTCCTCTTCATCTTGTGCTGTGGGGCCATTGTGGACTTCTTGAAACAAGATCTTTTTCATCTTTCGATACTGCAGATTGTCCAGCTCCCGTACCGCATCCTTTGTCCGGTTGATCAAGTCTATTAAAACCGATTCAGGTCGCTCACGCTGGACAAACGCATGCTGCAGGAACAACAGATGCATTTTAATGCATCTATAAAAAGGTCCATCACAAAACATAGCAAATCGCTTACAGCTACTCTTCCTTCTTACCTTTAAGAGCTCCTCAGAGTTGGGCCGATCCTGGGGTAATTTCTGAAGGCAAGAATCTACAAAGTTTCGGAAATAATCCGTCCTGCAGTTGTGACATTATGTGTGGAGAAAGTTTAGAATGTAGCTAATAAACAGACATTATTTAACGTGAATAACAAAACAGAAGTTCAAATTTACATCCAGTCCTAAACTCACCATTCACTAGACTGCAGTGTGGGGCTGTCATTCTGTGCTATATGGTATAAGGCACTCATTGCATTCATGTTAAAGAGCGGCGGCTTCCTCTCAGCTACGAAGAAAGAAATAATTACATTAAGAGAGATACGAGGAAATATGGGAGTGAAAGAAGAAATAACTACATTGTTCAGTAACTGAATGAACTTAATCATGTGAGAAAAATTGCTGCTGACTGTGAGAGGTTAATTCAAATATAAAAACAACAAATGAGGTAAGACATACCTAATTCAATGCAGGTTATTCCCAAAGACCAAATATCCACTTTTCCATCATATTGACCTTCATCCATAGCTAAAATTACTTCCGGGGCCATCCTAAGAACAAGAAACATGTAAATGAGGTTGTAATAAAAATCTGATCTGATTCTCAACAATCTGAGTTAGCCTCAACTCTTTGGAGGCGCTGCAATGACACAATTAAGGCAACAACTAATCATAAGTTCCCTTGTTTGGATGAGAAACGACACTTTAACCATGACTCTATAACAATATTGCTCGCCATGACTGGCCGTTCTGTAGTTTGGCCGCTCGCAGTGTGAACGTAGCATTAATACACATGTTGTGAAGCCTACCAATATGGAGTCCCAACAAAGGAGTTCGCAGGACAGGCGATGGAAGCAGAGCCGAAGTCTGCTAGCTTTACCTGCCCTGGCTCTGTCAGCAAGATGTTTCCTGCCTTGATATCTCTGTCGAACACATGAGAGGAAATGATTATAGCACCGCGTAGAAGAGAGAGCGCATGAGGGCAGGAGCAATCTGTGCATGGCATGCTCCTAAAACGCCTGAAACACTCACCGGTGAATCATATTGTGGGAGTGAAGATAAGCCAACCCTTGAAGCGCACCATGCGTAATTGCAGCTATTTCAACTTCCTGCAGAGGTTTCTTGTGAACTGCAGATGTATCATCGGTGATGTAAATCAAGGGGGGGAAAAGAAACCTTGCAAATGTAGAAATGACATTTCTTCCAAAGATTCAACTCACCTTCTAACAAATCTGAGGCAGAGCCTAGACAATATTCCATCACCAGCTGCAAGGAAACCAAAAGAACTTTGAGTGGATACATATCAGCCTTACATTAGAATCATCATCGATGACACGATATTGTAGAAGCTCACCCAGGCAGTGTGTTCTCGTAGGTAACATCCTTTGTACTCTATGCTGTTTGGGTGTTGTATTCTCTGCAGGAATTTCACTTCCTTGATTATGTCTTGCCATTTCTGAGACAACAGTAAAACAACAATAAGACTGTTACATCATCAACAACAACAACAACAAAAGCACGCATGAGTAAACAGGTTCTTATCCTGATTTAAGAGGGAGGAGGTTATCATACCTCACTGGACTGCTTCCCGGTATAAGACATCTTCTTGATGGCCACAACATCGTTTGTCCGCACATCCCGAGCCTGAAGAATAAGCACATTACATAATGCTGATTGTCACGATTTTATTTGACTTAAGCTACAATGAGAAAAATGAGGTAAAGCAGGAAAAGTATTACTTGAATATGTCTTTATTAATTAGTTTTGCATTAATGAACTTTAAAGATTTATGTTCATCTGTACTTTGACAAATCAACATTAAAACAAAACATAACAAAATCCGTATCGTAACATAATTATGTGTATTAAGTCTCCAGGCTCAGGAGGCAGAGCAGGTCATTTACTAATCAGAAGGCTGGTTGTTCAATTCCTGGCTCAGTGTCCTTGAGCAATATAATGAACCCCAAAGTTGCATAAAGTGTGAATGTGTGTGCAAATGTTAAAAAGCACTTTGATGCAAATAAAAAGTGCTTGTGTGTGTGTTTGTGTGTGTGTATGATGATGTCTGAGCTGCCAAAAATATCACTCAGAATGAGTGCGTGTTCTGAGCAGCCCCCTCAGAAGTACTTGTAATGTCATCACGCACATGGCCTAAAGCACGAGCTACATGTTTATGTTGTGAAATACTCACAAAATACACAGCACCAAAGCTGCCATGTCCAATTTCATGAAGATCTGTGTAGAGCTTTTCTGGGTCCTCCTTGAAGAAGAGCTCAGCAATTTCGGGGTCCTTAAGGCTCCCCGCCCGACTGCTGTTGGGCATAATTGAGGGTCGGGGGCAATGCCGCTGCCGCCAGGAACTATCTGGGTCTGCGACAGCGACGTGAAAGCCCCCACTGATGACTCATCTGCAGGACAGTGGTTTCATATGTGTTCACAGCTGTAAGTACAGGGAAAACAAAGCGTAAGGACACGTTTTCATACATAGTCTTATTCTAAATTTCAAAGTTACATTAACACTGTACAGGCAGCAGTGCAGTACAATACACTCCAAGAAGTGAACGTTGATGTTGTGAAGTAAAATACACAAACTCTGTATTAGAATGTTATTAAAGTTATGTAAGTAAGAGAGCTCACACGAGCAACAGAAGCGTCTAACAGCATGAGCCCAAGAGGGCTAAACAAAGCACGAACTTAATCATGATGTCAGGTGCTAAAGTGGAGAACGGCCAGTCAGAAATCCTGAGGCAGCAAGAGTTAAGTCTCCTGTTTCCATAGTAACTTCTGCAATGAAATCAGTGGGCTGTGTCCCAACAAATATTGGCCTCACACCTTCAGTGACTGGTATGTACACAGACAGATGTGAACAGGATACAAAGAAATATCCTCCTCCAGCTCGAACAAAGACATGGAGGAGAAAATGAGCGCCGTCACTGTGTTAATGATTGAAGTGAAACTAAGCATTCCAGTGACAGGATGCCTGCAAGCACTTGGAGAACACACATTCTCAAATGTGCATCACATGCATCTTCCTAAAAGTGTTCGAATGGTTAATTCAGCACGAAAATAAAGAAAACAAAAACACATTTCCATTCATCTGAATCGGTGTTGTGATATACTGATGGTTCTATTTTCCTTTGCTCTCACTTTGGAATATCCACGTCTGTGATTCACATCGTGTGGGAAAGTGATGCCTGAAAAGCAGCGTGCTTTTCCATAAGTGGCGTCCTGAGGAAAAACTTATTTGAAGCAGTCATGTGACATGCCTTATCCTGAATGTAAAAAAAGAAATAAATACCAGAAAAATAAACTAAATTGCCACTGCAGGGTGAGTGGATTCACTAGTGATATGAAGGAAAATGCATTTTGCTTTTCATGGTTGTATTTCTTTTGTACTTTTTTTTTTGGGCCAAAATCGATACAATTCAGTGCCAAAATTATGAATATGTATCAGTAGTTGTTTTGTTAGTTACTTTTTTGGTACATTACCATAATTGCTCCATGGTGTTATAACACATTCAGCTTTATATGAAAAAAAAAATTCCCGGTTCTGGAACTGCCAGGGACAGTGTATGTCTGAAAGTGTCTATCCTTACTACACTTTCCATTTCTTGTTTATTTTGTGTGTGAACAAAATTATTATAACATTTTAGTTTTCCACACCATAACAGTGATTTAAAATTACTTTTTTTATTAAAAGGTGTTTATTGTCTAAGTACATGAAATTGGGTATTGAGAAATGTGTAATTCTACTGGTACTGGTACCAAATACAAAATTTCTAGTATTGTGATGTCCCTAGCTTTTTAAAAATATACAAATGATTACTTTAAGCTCACGATGCCACTGCCTTTTCACTTCATCAGTTTCAAACAGCTTCACTGCTGTAACACCAGTGTAAACTGTAAAAGATCACTGAGGAAAGTTTACTGAGTCCATGTGGCTCAGATGATCAGCTGCAAACAGATGCAGAGCTGACTCCAGAGTCACAAGACCTCTTTCCCAGCCTGGGAGAAACAGCCCCCAGTTCAAGCAGACATCTTTTGTCTCACAACAACACTGAGCAACTCACTATACTACACAGTTGTAGCCACAGCTCTGAAATAAAGAGTCATTACCATGTGGGACTGTGCCTCTTTATTGCCATTGTTCTTTATGACATTGTTTCTCATGAATGAGCTTTGTTGTCATATCTCATGGTAGCATTTTCAACTTGTGAAGGCGTGAGCACAAAAGTGAGTGATGATAACTAACACATTCAACACAATAACAACAACAACAACAAAACAACAACAAAGATTTTACCCAGGTCTTCTAACTAGCACAAATGCATGCACAAGAATGCAGCAGGACAGGACAACAGAGCTGGAGGGCTGGAATTCCCAATGTATGTCCTCACTCCGCTGCATTTCTCAGCATTTCCTGTTCGTGCAGCTATAGGGAGGTAGGAATGGGCCCTGGTGAGCATTTTCACGAGTGATTATCTGTCTATCTTGGCATTGCAGCAATGGCACGCCTTAAGTGCGCAGTAATTTAAGATAGTAAAACTTTTTTTTTTCTTTCCGTGTCCTAGAAGTAACTTTAAAACTATTACAGCTACCACCATTTTTTTTAAAGAAATCAGCACACAAATTTAAGAGTAATGGAGGTCATTTAAGACATTTCCGTTTGCCACTCCAACCCATGGCACAATAAAACGCAGGGTCACATCTGTTTCATCCATTTCTGCCAGTCAAAGAACAAAAACTGCACTGTAACGTTGTAGCCAGTAAATGTTGATGTATTCAAGTACATTAACTAAGTTCGATGGCAACTGGGAACCATGTTTGCTAAAAGGGGAATGGGGGGCGACAAATCTACAAACCCGTTAAATACCCAAAGTTTGCTTAAACTACAATTTCTGGGACAAACAGCAGCGCAGCATTACCTGCTGCATTTTTACCTGTCTCCTCACTATCAAAACAAGCGGAATTTCAGAGCTCACTGGGTGGGAATTGCTAAAAGTTGCCACTTTGCAGCAGCAGCAGCTTTAAGCGTCACATAAGAAAGTCAGATTTAAAACTTTGAAATGCAAAGAGGCAGCGGCGGCAGCAGCAGCTTGGGAGCGTTGCTGCTTTGGGAGTGTTAATGTCAGCTTCCCAGCAAACTTCACGTTAGCCAAGTTACGTGTCATTTGGTGAAACAGTCCAAGCAATATTCTCGTCGTGTTTACAACGTGAACAGTCGGACATATACACGGATAATGTGGAATTAAGCAACCTGTGATAGTCGCTTACTGGAAAATGCTAAATTAGCAAGCTGACGTATGTTATGTTTGCTAAATTAGCTTAGCCAGTTAGCTGAAACTCACCCTCTTTTGACAGGCCAGGTTTCAGCGCTGTGGAGAATGTCGCTAATTCAAAACAGTTTGGGATCAGAAAAGGATCCCCTCCGTTTCATCGCCAGCGGGGCCGCTTCGTGCGCCAAATCCTTGCTCTTCTTCACGCTGTCAGTCGATTATAACGGACACATTTGTGAATTGTTACAGGTTAAAATCCCCACCCTTTAAGTAACTGGGGTGCCAGAGTAGTCAGATCCCACTCCCAGGCAGGTCCAAAGATGGCTGCCGAGCGCTCCACCGCCGCCTCCCTTGGTGGAAATGCGTCGGGGGGAAATGTGAGGGAAGTTCAAACACCTCCAGAATAGCATTAAACAAGCCGCGATAATAACCGCCTTATTGTTGGAAAAACTGGGATTTAACCTCTCACGCTGGCAGGTTACCTCCAGCGGTTTTGACGCGCGCGTGTGTGCACGTATGTGCCAGGCTGTCCGTCCTCCTCGGCGCAAACAGCAGTTCCGCCCTGACTGTTGCATTTGCTGTAAACTCTCTCTGACCCAAGCACATCCAGAGGCGGAGACGCTGGAACATCATTAAGAAACACAATCTTTAGATTTCTATCCAAGGTACTTTTCATTCACATTTTTATATTGCTGATTTAAGGTATGAGTGCACGGAAAAGGGGATTTATAAAAAAATTATAGGTCACAGGCTGTAGAATTGATTTTTAAATGAAAGAGCTTGTAAAATTGATAATCGAGTATCATATATCTACCAGGAAATAAAAGGAAATTTAATTCGTATTCTTTTATTTTTATTGAGCCTTTCTTCAACGATCCAGAACTCAGAACTCAGACATTTCAAAACTATCTGTTAGAGCACAATTATGGACAGTAGCCATATTTTACAGTGGTTTACTAATTAACAAAACAAACCAAAGAAATGAGATAGAAATGAAAACATGGTATCAATCTGACTTTAACTTCCAAATGATTTTAATATATTGTTTAAGCACAATCAAATAACTTTCAATTAAAGAATATAAATTAAAAATGTTAAACAACAGCAACGGTTATGGTTATGGTCATTAATTAGCAACATATTACATTTCCTTTTCTCTTGCCACTCTTATCACTTTCGTGCTTTAGGCAAAGACCCTACAATGTAACAGAGAGATGCCCAGCAATCACGTGATCCCCTACGTGCAACCACATGGCTACAGTGCGGAGGAAAAGCTCTCTTTTAACAGGAAGAGACTTCTGGCAGACCAAAGCTCAGGGAGGGGCAGCAACCTGCTACAACTGGCTGAAGGTGAGGGGAAAGAGAAGAGATAGAAGTTAGACACATGCCTTACTGGATGCATTGGGAGTGAGGAGAAGAAATGCTCATTACATCATGTGAAATCCCCCAGCACCATAACTAAGGGATTCTTCACCTGATCCAGTTTCACTGGCACGGCTGCCTTCATAGCCTGGACACTGAAGCGTTTCGCACTCAACACATACACACACATTATTAAAACAAAGGTCTTGAGTCCAAAAATAATCTTCTTTTGTGTATCTTTAAGTGAAGCATACAAAAAGTAAACGAGGATCTTGACCTTTCTAATTTAACTAAATTCTGTCTCCTGAACCCAAACTGGGACTTCCGTAAATATGGGCTTGATAGCTGAAGGCTCTGCCTACTACTTTTAGCAACTCTGATAACCACAAGTCACTCTGATCAGATATACCATGACAAGCTCTGTGTCCCCACAACTATAATATAAATGTAAAATACGCAAAGCAGCTGATTTATTTTTCACTAAAAAAGATGATGGAAGACATTGGTGGTGGGCGAGACACTGTCCTCCCAGGTGATATGTGTATCAAGCCTCTTTTTTTCTAAAGTGACAGGGGCTTGTTGGGGATAGTAGCCTCGGGGGAGTTATTGTTGTGCAAAAGATGAAGAATGCTCTTAATTGTATTGTATGAGGCTAAACAAAGGGATGCCTCTGAACAGGAAGCTGTTTTCTGAATGAACCAGCCTCAGACATGCAAACTCCCTTTTTTCCCCCTGAGGCTGTTGTATAGCAGTTCCATATTTTTTCACTTTCATCAGCACTTTTCTGATTTCTATTATTCTGAGTGAAAGGAAGACATGTCATGTGTAAAAAGAGGCTTTATACTCATGGGGAAACACCAGAGCATTATGGAAAAGCATAAATCCTTAGAGCATGCTGAGAAACATTATTAAATCTCACAGGATGGTTAAAGATAAAATAGATTAATATATTCAAGGTGTATAATGGGTGTAACGTACAAATATCAAACATCATACTGAGTATTATTTGCTGCCATTTGTACTGTATTGATGAGAAAAAAAATCTTGTTTTTTTAAATTACATTTGTGTGGTTAATGTAGTTTTCTCCCAATTTGTTCTTTAAGATTATTTCACCCAAAATATAAGGCAGGCTCTTGTGATCCTTGACCCGTGCTTAAATTTATGTAATAAATACAACAACATTAAGTCATTTCACAGTGTTCACATAATTTTCCATCTTCTTCTTCTTTTGGTTGCTCCGTTTGAGGGTTGGCACAGTGTAACATCTTTCTCCATCCCACCCTATCCCTAGCATCCTCTTCTGTCACACCAACCCTCTGCATGTATTCCTTTACTACACCATTTCCTCCAGCCTGGCAGCTCTAAATTCAGCAGTTTTTGTATATTTTTTTAAAAATATGTGTAACCATGTTTGAAGAGAAAGCTTAGTTTATATACATATCAGGTCCATCTAATCAAATATATCTGGAAGAAATTAAAAATGCATCACAAACAGGAACACCTTAATTACGTCTACTCCTTGCACCTTCACTGTTACACCTGTCTCCCTCTCATTCACACTAGTCTGCTGTCTTGCTTCTACGGATTTTTACAGACTTTTTTTTACTTTTACGGACTCATTCTTCTTCTCTCCAGAGCATACCTCCACCTCTCCAGGCTCTCTTCCGCCTCCTCCCTACTCTCACTACAGATCACGTCATCTACCAACATCATATTCCACAGGGACTCCTGCCTGACCTCATCTGTCAGCCTGCCCATCACCACTGCAAAAAAGAAGGGGCTCAGAACCCACATGTCCGTTCTAGTCCCCACCTCACCAGTGTCTCTTTGTCTTTATACATGTCCTGCACCACCCCCACATACTTCTCTGCCACTCCTGACTCCCTGACACAATGAGACACCGTGTCATATGCTTTCTCTAAATCCACAAAGACACAATGCAACTCCGTCTGACCTTTTCTATACTTCGCCATCAACACTCTCAACGCAAAGGTCACGTCATTCTGATCTACACTTTTATTTTGAAGAAAGGTTTTCCGGAAGTTCTGCAGACACGCTCATGTTGTGACGTCGCTGCGAGTGCGGAAGTAAATTAGCTGACCTACCCACATGGTGGAAATGGCTGCTAATGACGAAAAACAACAGGGCCACAGACCCGGCATATACAAACAGAAAAATAAAGGACACAAACATGGCAAGCACCGGACGAAAGGAGAAATTGAAAGGGAAAACAAAGGCAAGTCGCGTCCAGCTGTGGAGTGTTACTCCCGGGGGTGCATGTGTATTGTTAGCATGTGGCTTCTGCATGTACACGTGTTGGGCTTTAAGAGTTGAATACGTTCAGTAGAATATCTGACATTTTAACACTTTCCTCTGTAAGACGTTTAGTGAAAATGTGTACTTATTGGCGAGCCTCGTCTGGCGTTAAAACTGGTGGAGTTTACGTCAGATGAGCCATCAGAGCGTTCAGTGAAACGCATGACTCTGAAGTTTTACCGTTAAATACGGGTTTGTTACATTTAATCTCAAGCTCGTTTTCCGAGTTGTAAACGCCTTATAACGTCGCACAGGGTTTGAATGATCATCGCATATGAACACTGCGTGTCGCATTATAACAAGGGTTTAATTTAATGTTACTCAGATTCCGTATAAAACAATATACATATTAGTTTGAGAAACCATTGGCAAGTTGTAACTTAGAGGAATAGTTCTTAAAAGTAGAGTTTATACGGTTTTGGGGGCCGGTACTGCAGTCTTCAGGCACTTAAAAAAATCTGATATCTATAAACAAACCCTAAATTTTGTGGAGTGGTCTTTATATTTATTTAAATGTCTAAAAGATAAAGTAATGTTGGCACCTTCATACAAATTATTTGGGCACACGTGGTTAACATACAGCCAGACCTAAAAGGAAAACGCATGAACCCTCAAGGATCAATAAAAGGCAGATAAATGTTCAGGATTGTCGATGTCAGGCGAAGTGTACTGTTGTTTACCTGGATTCCAACAGAGGGCGCTCCGCTGATGTGTGGGAATAAATGTATTTCTTTGATAAGACTTCACAGATTATGGCTCTCTGTACTGCAATGGTATCAAAGTTAGTAAAATGTTTCACTTGATTAGAACAGAATAGAAAATTATTTGTTTATTCACTGATGCACACTGATAGCAAATGGTAAATTTTGATCATTATAAAACAATCCAGTCTTAATGAATTATGTAATATGCTTTATCAGTGATGTCTGCAGTAATGCATAATTGACAGCATGACCCTCTGGGGGGGGGGGCATTATGACTTGACAAAACACCATCCAGCCTTAGAGTCACTAAATCAGTACGTCTCTCAAAATCCAGAAAGCTATCGACATCATTAAATTCACAAAGTAAAAGCAGCTGTGCTGTTCTGTTGACTTGAACTTCACTCTGCAGGTTGTCTAGCCAGCATATGTTTTGGAGCAGCACAAATACTGTAAAAATGAATCATAACTACAACAGCCCATGTTCACATATTCTTCATATCTGCTGAGATTTACTGATGACAGGCTTGAACTGCTTTAACATTGTGTGGCAAGATGGTGCATGATGCCATGTGTGTTTTTTGGGCTAGAATCTTTCTGAGCAGAAAGCTTTTGGGTTGTATTCAGGCCTCTGTTAAGAGACCACTGCAGAATTGTACACATTTATAACAATCTTGTGCGGCACTGTCTCACAGGGAGGGTGTCAGTGACCGTCCTTACTAAAAAACAGAGAAAGGAACAAAAGAAGATGGACAGAAGGCACAAAGCCAATCAGCTGCGGAAGAATAAGAAAGACATGGTAATTTAAAATCCCACGTGATGGATTTCCTTTCTTAGATTCCTCAACAATGCCGCAGTTGCTTGAATCGCTTGTGTTTTCAGGTCCTGACAGAAAAGCGACGTCTAGGCAGCAGGGACGGTCCTCCTCATCTGGTTGTTGTGGTGTCCCTGCATGCTGGAGCTGATGCTGCTGCTATTACTAAACTGCTGCGTGGGGAAGGTGCTGGGGGCATTGTGCATCATGACCGGTGCATCAGCGGTGTCAGCGACAGTTACGGGCTGATTCTGCCTCGCTTCAAACAGAGGTTCACCTTTCTAAGCCAGAGTACAGGTAAGCACTGAAAAAGTGTACTGTTTCAATTTTAGTTTTTCAAATTTGAAGTTTCTTCTTTGAGTTTTGTTTGTAAGATAAACACTTTGATGCTTATGTCATATTTTCTTCTTATAGCTGATATGCACTCCCTGCTGGATGTGACAAAGATTGCAGATAGCCTTGTATTCGTGCTGGATCCTACTGAAGGTTGGGACAACTATGGAGACTACTGTCTCTCTTGCCTCTTTGCTCAGGGCCTCCCCAGCCATGGTAATTATAAATCTGAACATAAAACTCGAGGTTTCAGACTCCACAGATGCAGTATTTTTTTTTAATTCACATTTTTTCTGATGTACTTTCTCAGCATTGGTATGTCAGGGTGTGTCCGATCTTCCTGTGAAGAAGAGGGTTGAGTCCAGAAGAGCTTTGTCAAAGATCACAGAGGGCCGTTTTCCCGATGCTCGTCTCTTTCCTCTGGACTCCGAGCAAGATGCCACTTTGCTTCTCAGACACCTGGGCGCTCAGAGACAGAGAAAGCTGGGTTTCCGCTCCAGACGTTCACATCTCATTGCTCAGCACGTCACTTTTACACCTAACAACCATGCCGAGAGTACAGCCGGACCTACGGGCCTGGGCACACTCTGTGTTTCCGGGTACGTCCGTGGGCGTCCTCTGCGGGTCGACAGACTGGTGCACATCAGCGGTCACGGTGATTTTCAGCTCAGTCAGATTGATGCGCCAGCAGACCCTCTCCCCCTGAACCTAACAGCAGCCAGACCAGCAAAGCCTAGCAAAGGAGGAGATGTTGACATGCTGGTAGGCGATTTTTGACTGGAATTTGTTGCTTTTTTTTTTAATACTTAAACCTGACAAATGTACATTTATAAATGGAAAATTGGTATAGGTTATTAAACAGTAAGTTATGGCTCTGCTGCCTCACCATAACTGACAAAAACATTTTAGGAATTTTACACAGTTTTGGACTTTTTGATGTGTTGTGGATATTTGTTTCTCACTTGGGGACTTGGGCAGGTACGTTGTGCACACTGCAGAAAGCACAGTTTAAACTGCAGCACAGGAACAGGTGTAGGTTAGGTCATCCGTTACACCTGTCAGCATCTGTTTCAGTGCGAGTAATATTACTGTTACATAACAAATGGAAGTGCACCTTTTAAAAATATGCACACTTCTCTAGACTGTTCTTAACCATTATACCTAATGGAAATGCCCATCCTGTGCTCATCTGTATTTCCCACAGGATGGAGGTGAAGACGAGGCCCACGTGAGGGTGCTGATGAAAGCGGACCCAGGCAGCAGGGAGAGTCTGCAGGCAGAGGCTGAGGTGGATCCCATGGATGGAGAGCAAACGTGGCCGACGGAATCAGAGCTGCTGGAAGCTGAAGGTGGCCAATTAGAGTCTGTGATTAATGGGCTCAGAAAATGAGGATTACTGAGGAACAACACGAGAGATGGTTTAGTGCAGAGTCGGCCTCACTCATGCTTTGAAGTTACCACTTGGCAATAATTGTCAAGCTTTGAAGCAGTGGGAAACTATCTTGCTAATGAAAATATATAAAACGGAATCTGCAGAAATTGCTTTTCAGACTTGACACATCTTTCTTTAATACAGATTCATAACACCATGAGGTGTCAGCAATGATAGACACATCAAGCCAGTTACACGGAGGCTTTGCTATGTAATAATGTGGATGCTTGCACGTAGCTGAAAGAACTCTAGTAAAGAGAAATAAGCAGTGTGCTTTTCTTGCTGTAAGTGTGGTTTGTTCTCTTTGTTTGGTTTTATGTGGCGTTTATTTTGCCGTTTCTCTGATCAGAGGCCAGGAAGAAAAAGCGCGTAATGAAGGTTCCTAAAGGAACATCGGACTACCAGGCCACCTGGATTGTTGATGAAGGTGAAGAGGAGAATGATGACATGGATGAAGAAAGTAGTGATGATGATGAAGATGACATGATGGATGAAGCCACAGACAAAGAGGATGAGGATACTGACTCTCAGGTACCTGTTGTTTTGATAAGCCTTTAATTCCAGACAGACTGAGATTATAGGGTTTTAATTTTTAATAAAAAAAGACAAGACAGATGTTTAGTTTGTAGTGATATGATATAACACTTGCTAGCCTCGCAGAGCCTGATAATTGAAGAATAGGCTGAATGTAATTTTTTTCCTTTTAAATAGCACGGGTTGCAGCTGCCTAAGCAGAGATGCTCAGAAGTCTCTGTCCAGCCAACTCCGCCAGGTCTGGTTGTCCTCAAGCCAGCCAAGATATAATCTCCAGCTTGTCCTCATTGTAACTGTGTGTCTCTTCTGGGTTGGACAGAGGCAGCCTCGGCAAATGCTCAGGCATCTCAGCCAGCTGCTTTTAATTTAATCCGCTCCTCACCTGATCTCTAAGGCCGACACCCTTTGGAGGAAACTAATTTCCCATCCATGATCTTATTCTTTTAGCAACCCAAGCTTGAGGATCTCGGTGAGGGTAGAAACTTAGATCAAGCAGTAAATGTACAGCTTTGCCTCCTTGCTTAGTTCTCTTCACCACAGCTGCACTCATCATCTGTCAGTCTCCCGCTCAGTTCTTCCCTCACCTGTGAACAAGACTCTGAGATACTTGAACCCCTCCAGATGGGGCAGCTACAACTCCCCAATTCAGAGTGGACACTCCATCCTTTACAGGTGATCATTATAGTCTCTGATTTAGAAGTGCCTTGTTTCTAGCCCTGTTTGGGTTCAGGCAGAAAAAGCCATTTGGGCCTGCCCTTGTTTGGGCCCACCACCCCATGGTTAGCTTGCCAAACAGGGTCCTGCTGTCACAGCAGCAGTGTGGCTGAGGTCAGGCGGTGCAGTATTGTGGATGATGATGATGATGAGGGTGGCAAGAAAGCGTTAGCGGTTCCGGGGCTGGAGTGGTGCATACGTGACCCACAGTCAGTGCACCTCGCTGCCGGGAGGCACTGTTTGTTTTCTCAATGTCTGACTCTGGCCTGTAGTGCCAGGCTGCTCCCACAACAATAGTGTTTGGAGCAGGAGTCCCAAGAGAAGCCTCCTGTCTTCCTGTCTTGTGAACAGAACTTCCTGTCTGGACGAAGGGAGGGGCCGATCATTTATTTATTTCCCGCTCCGCTTGAAAAGAAGTCAGGAAAACTTTCCTTATGCAACGGGTTCATTACGATTTGTGATTGTTATTAGCATGCATTTGATGTCAAGGTTAGCGCACAGGAATACATATTTAGAAGAGGGTAACAATAGTGGAAAGGGCACTTCAAATGATAATGATTATTATTATTACGGCAAGGATGTCGGAAAGGTTGTGAATCAGC
>VOQJ01032873.1:2488-17125 GCA_015052665.1 Apistogramma diplotaenia | reverse complement strand
GTTTGGGGGGGGGGGGGGGGGGGTTATGGGAAATGGAGGCAGTTTTGCAGCTGTTCCCACCCTCCCCCCACCCCTTTAGACATACCATCACAGTCCTCACCACGTGACCTCAAGCACTGCTTTATCAGCACAGTCTGATATTTTCCAGATAATCAGGTCAATTGATTTTAAGCTGCAGTTTAAACACAGTTAAAATCATCCTGTTTTGATACATTTTAGCTAACTGCTTCACCCATCTGTCCATTTGGCTTACCCAGCTGTTTGGATTTCTCTTCTCACTTTCAGATTTCCTGCTTTTTCAGTACTCTGTGTGTTCTGTGTGTGTGTGAGATCACCAAAAATCTGATCAGGCACACGCTGGTAATGTTACTATTTTACTATATTATCCATGCTGGTGAAAGTCTCACTGAGATTAGAATGCAAGCGTCTTAAAGCAGCGGCTCACCAGTGCAGCATCAGCATGTGGCACATCAACAAGAGACGTTGGCCGCTTTTGGATATCGGCATCACAGAAGTCAAATCATAAACCACACATTGGTGTGGAATTAGTCACTGGATTAATTATTTCATTTGTGATGGATGTGATGGATGAAAGAAAGCGACACCTGCCCCCACGGCTTCAGGTTATGCGCCTGCGTATTGCAAAAAATGTGACCTTTAAGTTTTTAGGCTACATTACAGATATGAAACTGTGTGAAACAGCACAACTAAAGAAGCTAGAAAAACCGAAACAAAGGAACAACAAAAGAACTGTTGAAAATTCAGCCTTGATTATTTCTGTATTAACATATTTAGTCTAATTTGTAATAAAAAGACATCCCAGTCTTCTCGCAAATGCCAAAATATGTATAAGTAGCCGTGTTTTGGGGGGTGACTGCTCTATCGGGTAACAAAACCAGGGAGTGTTTCTTTAGCAAAGCAAATGCCACATTAGCATGAGGTGCAGGTATTCACCGAAGCTGCAAACATTATAAGTCAGTGGCTGCAGTTTTAATCCTGCAGGAATGAAAAATGCATATTTTTTTTAGACAGGACTCAGTTTTACTAAGCTTTCTTTTTCTAAATGGATGCCCCCCACCCCCATTTTTTTCCATTGTGTGGTTAACCAACATAAACATTTAACAAGGCTTGTTGCCATGGAATCATACTAAGCCTCGGCTCCTCGCTATTACCCATAGCAACTTTAACTGATAGGCTGACTAAACGGCTGGATGGGTATCTGACAGACTGGCTGGCAGCAGTGACTGGCTGATTGCTTGTAGCACGTTTAAAAGGGATTATGTGAATGGGAAAATAACTCATAATGAATTCCCCGCTGAACAAACTCCGTGCGGTTTTATTAGCAGTCAAAACCGGGCATAAATAAAAGGAGGAAGAGGAAAGGGGAGGTTGGCTGATAGGAAATAATGGTGAGTGAAAGGCAGAGTGGGGATTGCGACACGACTCGGGTCAAAAATGGAGACATAGCGAGGAAAACTGTTGAAGCAAAGGAGGCGAAAAGCGAGAAAATCCCAAGCATGCTCCGTGCCTTTGTCAGTGAAGAGGGTTCTCCCCGTGTCCGCTCTGCTCCCCGACCGGCTAAAGCTGCCTCTCCAGTTACGCTGTTCCGTAGCACGTGCTCCACATCTCCCCATCTAAATGAGCCCAATGTGTCTCCATCAGTGAACCGACTGTAAATTAATCTCTTTGTTGTCTAACAGCCCAGGCAGGGACTCGATTAGGACAATGAAAAGAGGGGGAATTCAGTGGATGGAAGCCAAAAATAAGCATCATCGTTAGAGATGAACGATGGCTGCGTGTCCAGAAATGTGAACTAAATCATTTATGTCCCATTTACATGACTGTAACCCGATCCGTCTGTGACCTGACCGTGATAAATCTCCACAGGGCTCAGGTCTGACTGTAGAGAAACAACAGATAAAGTCATCGCGCGTCCATTTGTGTGTTTTTCTGGACCTCGTTTACACAGCTGAAGAGCAGACTAGCTGCGAATCATCGGTGCATTAAAACACGCATGACTGGGTGGATTTAGGAGATGAAAGATGGACTGGGATGAGAAAAGGAGGGAATGAATCAGAGAAAGACAAATAGGTGCTCCTAACGTCGAACAGACTGTCTGGTATCAGTCATAGTGATCCTTGGCCACACAATGGATTACAAATAAGACAATTTTAATCCTAAAAAAACACTTTAATTACAAAACGCACGCTTGAACAAAGTGCTGAAAAGCTGCACTCCTGAGCTCACTTGTTCAAACTTTTTGGATTCTGCGAGGACTACACACAACATATTAATCCATCACTGGCAGACAATCAGAGCACATCGATTTTAAAAGCCTGTCTAGGTCCCTTAATCACCTCGGCAGGCTTTTGCAACTCTGTGGTGTCAGGATATCCCCTTCACGGCGTCTGTCGTGAGAGATTCTGTTAACAGGATGAGGTAATTTAGTGGAAACAAAACTGT
Organism: Apistogramma diplotaenia; assembly: GCA_015052665.1. NCBI lineage: Eukaryota > Metazoa > Chordata > Actinopteri > Cichliformes > Cichlidae > Apistogramma > Apistogramma diplotaenia. Next base: position 14,662 of record VOQJ01032873.1, on the reverse strand, counting down.
GCCGGCCTATCCGTTATTCTGACGCAAAATGATTAAGAGACCCATCTATTTATGGCTTTTTCCCCAACTGCATTTACACTCATGGTTAACTGGGGCTTAGTATAATATCTGCTTACACTTATAAATTGCCAGAGGACTGGATGTTGGCTTCCAGGTGTAAATATAAAGACAGCCAGAGCCGCTTCCATTCACAAGCGCACTGCAACACGACAAGGAGTCAACCAGTGACAGCAACATGGTGGAAAAGCTTCAGTAATACCAACTATAAAAAGAACGACTTTTTCCTGGTTATAAAAAGTGTCTCTAAAGGAACCTTTGAGTCAGCCTACTACCCTCAGACCTATCTTCTTGTTAGCCTACTAGGACTTCTCCAAACCTGTTAAGTCCTTGTATTCCTCACGCCAGGAATAGAATGTGGGTCAATGCCAGCTCAGTGGAGCTGACATGAGCTTACCAACTACTGACGCCAGCAGCTACACCACAGCTGCCGCCAAGTTACATTATAACTCTCCATGTGACACCATGACCGCAGGTTTGATATGTGCTGCTGCACTGGCGGTCTGCTGATGGTTATACACAGGGTCCCCCTGACGAGATGTATGACTCGACTCCCTCGACGGTCTCTGGCTTGGCATTACCATTCCTGCCTGACCAAACTACTTTAGCCTTCCTTAGAAGTTTGCTGTTTGATAAACAATAAACAGGGGTGGACCAAAAGACCCAGCTGTTAAGAAAATCAGACAAAGGTGGAAAAATATAAGTTCTTTCCCATCTGCTGAATTATTATAAGGTGGTCCGTGTTTCTTCCAGATAAAACTGCACCCCAAAAAAAAAGCAGCTATTTGATGCCAAAGGTATAAAATAGGAGAAGAGGCGGTACTTCCGGCCAGCCATTAAAAATGCATCAGAATAATTCACAGGTGTGCTTTAAATCCGCTTCAGCCAATCAGAACAAAGAGCAGAGTCCGTCGCTATCAGATGAGGCTATAAAAGTGCATGTGCTACTTATAGCCTGCATCTGGGTGAGGACGAGAAGTTCACCCACATGGCGCTCATGTGAATGATTTAAATCTCTGACATTGCTTATTAGGCTCTTCTTCGGTTTCCATCTTTACCTACATGCATGTGTCCCAGATACGATGGGCTATAAAACAAGCGAAGCTAGGCCAAAAGCACCGACAAAGGGCCTGTTAATGTTTATTTAGCAACTGTTTGCTTTTGGATTGGACACTCACACAATCCCCATTGCTGACAGACTGATTTACACTATCACGCTCCGCTGTAGCTATTACTTAGCAGAGCCGCCTAATCGATACGTTCGATCGGTTTGGAGGCCGGTTATTGTTTGGGGTCTTTACCTCACAGTCGTAGAGGTCCGTTAGCTGGTCGATAATCCACTCCTCCAGGTTCAGTCTCTTCCTCAGCTCCTTACGGTCGTATTTAACGGTAACGCGCCCCTGCTTCCGAACCGGTGTCTCCGGTTCCTCCGTGGTGCCGGCCGGCGTCTGGAAATACACCCGGGGCTGAGGGCTCGTCTCCGGGCTTGTTACAGCTGCCATTGTCGCTCGTGTTGGGAAAGAAAAGAAAAATCCCCCCCGGAGGTGCAGAAGTGTGAACGGGGCGGCAGAAAAGAGGCAGAAAACGGTGTGCGGACGAGCGGCTCTTCGCTTTTCCGCAACGAATAATAATAAAAAAAAATAACCCGGCTGATAAAATTTGTGACTTGGAAAAATCCCCCCTGAGGAAGAAGGAACGACGCCGGACCTGATGCTTTTGTTGCCAAAAATCGCTCAAAGGGACATTTGCAGCCGCTGTTCGCTTCCGCAACGCAAAAGGGACCGACGGCTACGGAGAAACGTAAAGTGTAGCCGGCTTATTGGGCTATTTACAGCATGCAAACTCTGCTTATATAAAAAGAGAGGCAGCAGAAGCGGAGCCGGCCTCAACTCTTCATTCAGTACAAAGAGAAATCACACGTCTCTCTCTCTCGCTCTGTCCCCACGAGGAGTGCGTGCGCGCTCTCTGACCGGTCTCGAGCGCATCCGACGTACCGCGACTAGGAAAGAAAAAAAAAAGATGCGAATTTCCCCACACGGTCATAAGCAACCGCTATTTTTATTCATGTATTTATTTAACGTTTCAAATAACTAATTTCTAACTTTACCACGAGACTCCGCCCTCCCGACCCCCCACTTTTCTTTAATTAATTAACATGGCTCAGTTTAATTAAATATAAGCATCAGACTTAATGGTACTTTTCCTCACAGATTTGTATTATTAACCATTTGATCTGTCGGGTTTTGTCCAACAGCCTTTGACAAACGGACTTTTTAAACAGCCGTCACTGTTAGTCTGTCACTGACACACAAAGACCAAGAGTGCAAGTCCACTGTATTGCACTTTGTCCTTATATAAAAAAGAAAAAAGCCCCTCAAACACTTCCTTTTCGAGTATCTTCATAGCTGCTATAATGTCTCCTCTGGAATCTGTGAAATCTAGGCTATATGGGTCCATTTTCACGCCTGCATCTCACGCTTGGTGAAAACAAGCCTTCATTTCACAATGCACAAAGTATAATTGTGTCCCGTGTTTGCAAAATGAACTTTTCCCTCTCCTGGGAGTACTGTCAGAATGCAGCTGGATTTTCCAGTTTGGTGTTGAAATTTAACTTCATCTGTGATAAACTTGCCGAAGGTGATCCACGAATAGGAGGGCATGTAGTCAGATTACTTCACAGTGTGCCCGTTGTGCCGTCTCTGCGGGAACCCTACGCCCTGACTAGGCTGCTTAATAACAGGAGTTTTAATAATAACAGGAACGTGAAGTGGGTGAGGAGGTAAGGAGAGGGAGAGTGAATTCATAATATCTCTAGATTGCTCCTTTGGTGTGACTGTACGGGGGTGTTCACATCTGACAACATGCTCATATCAACGTGTTTATGTGTGCGTGTGCAGCCATTTTACAGACCGCCATGGCAACAAGACATAGAAAAACCTGAATTATTCAGCGGGCATGTCTGAAACTTACAGTTGAGTAAGCACAGACAGGCCAACACACGCTCGTGTACGATACACACACACCAACCTATGAAAAACACACCACTTTTATACTGTAGCAGTGCTACAGCAGGTAAAGGGACTAAATGCACTTCCAAACTATCTGCATGCGTGGCCTGTGGGATACAGACAGCACGATGGAAGCGTGTAATAGTAAAACTCTGCTGGTACTGGTGACAGTGAAAAGGTACGAGACTGTTACATGTGGACTATGTGCGGCAAATCTCAAGGTTCTAAAATGAGAAAAAGGGTGGAAATTGTGGGCTGCGTGGGTGTGTGGGAGCACGTCTGACGCAGATCTCAGGTCTGTTGTCTAACACATAGCTGGATTATGCTTTATCATGTCTTGTCCAGGCCGTGGCTCCGTGGGTGCATGCATGCTGTGAGAACTCAGAGAGCCAAGGAAGACCATCATGATGCAACAAAAGGACTTTTTTGTGCTTATACGCCAATACTCCAAACTAAAATCTGAACTTACTTAATCAAAGTGGTTATTTAATGATCCAATTACCTACTTGCATCCACGGAGTGAGAGGTTTATTTGATAGAAACGCTCTCAGAAAAACAGCTGCTTTGTTTCCCAAATGAGGACATCCACACGAGGGCGCTGTTGACCTGTTCTTCCGTGTGTGGTCAACTTTGTGATACAACACAGAGACAGACACAAGGAGACGCTCTCTGGATAAGGAGACTTATTTGTTTTAGTGCATATGTCTCATACCAGTCCTTTTGGAGGTTTACCAACAACAGAAGATTTATTAAGTCACCTTCTGTTGTAATACAACAAAACAAGATGAGTTTGTTCTTTGTCTTCCAATAAATGCCACGATCTTCCCTTTTCTCTCTCCTTCACTCAAAGCAATAAATCAAAGCAGAGCCTCGCTCCAGCCTCTATTGTTTGCCGTAAACGCAGTGTTGACTCACCCGTGCAAATACATCTGTGCTTAACAGAGACAACTGTGATTGAGGTGTGCACATGCACAGGTAGGCGCCACCGATGGATCCTCTTAACAAGTGAGGCATATCTGGAACTGGTACGCTCGCATTCCTAACTGTTGCGCAATCAAGCTTGTAATGTAAAAAAAAAAAAGTAGTGTTGCCATACAACCACTAGATGGCACCATACGACTACGTCACAGTTATGCATGGCCTTCATGATCAGTAATCGATGGTAATCGAGTGCATTCCTCCATAGGGATCACTTCGAGTCACCGGGGAGCGGGATTGGCAGCCAGCACTCATCTCATTTGGACAGAGTAGATTGAAATGAATGGAGCTGTAATATATGTAAATCATACTTCTTGTCGTGTGCATCTGCATTGTGTCTGAGTGCTTCTCAGGAGGGAAAACTGTAATCAGCACATTGCCTACACGCCCACATGGTAGCTTTTCTCCAAAACACATTGACAATAATCCTGCAGCGTTATGGAGACAGATGGCTCCGGCCTCCCGTGAACTGACAGCGACTTTGGGTTAAAAGAAAAGAAAAGAAAAATCTCAGCAACACTGTTAAGAGTAATCTGATCAAGTTTTCTTTGCTACTGTTGACTGAGTCAGGCCTTTCCCATTACAGCCAGTGTGTGCACTGTATATGCTTCTGTGTGCGGAGAGACAGTGAATATGTCTGTGTGTCGTTGCACAATGTGTCTTTGTGAGTCCTTGGCTTTGCGTTGGAGAGAAAGATCTGGCTGTTACTAGACTGAGAGGGAAAAAGATATGAGCAGTGGTGTGGTGGTGGTGGTGGTGGGGGGGGGGCTCTTCCCATTCACCACATCCCTTCTGTGACCCCCCCATTTTTAACCTCTGTTGCCTTCTTTCATCTTTTTTCTTAACCCTCTTTATTAGCAAGCTATTTTGAGCCCTTAAATTAAAAAAATATTTCCCCGTCTTTATTCTCTATTTCTGTGAATTTCTTACTTGTCTTCTCCCTTTTTTTTGTTTTTTTTTACAGCAAGTGAACCAAGCAGTCCGAGAGAATCCAGAGCTTTACTTCCTTGTTGCAGGGACGCTAAATGCCTGAACATGATTAGATCACAGCACTTACATTTCCAGTGAATGAGCACCATTTCTGTGCCTTTCTTTCCAGGCCTCTTAGCAAATGATTCTTCCTTTTTGCTTTGCTTGTCCTCCTGTGCTTAATTTCTTTTATCCCTGCATTAAAAGGGAAAAAAAGGAAGCATGTTCTGCTGAGTAGTAGGTGATGAAGTACGTTTTGATGACCAAGTACCAACCAGCATACATTTCAAGGCAGCCCAGAAAAAAATGAACATATCATATACCTGTAGACCTTGTTTGTAATACACTGCCTAGTTAAAAGTAGTATGTAATTAAAATTAGCAATAGTCATTTTTGGGCCCTGATGAGCTGTATTTGTGACTGTTAAGAAGGTTTAGCCTTAATTTAATCACACATGCTTCATACACAATACACACATAGCGTGTGGTTTTTAGGTAATAAGGCAGCTTGTTCCTGAGATCAGGGCTGAAGCAGCTTCCCGGATCTGGATTTTAATATAAACATAAAGCAGTTGCAGACATCCCCTCTGCATTCCCACTTTTATCTGATCGGCATCTTTTGTTACCCAATTCCATGCTTTTTTAGATTAAAAGCACAAACATTGCTTCTCGCTGACCAATGGGAGCGCGACACCTGTTGGAATGAGAGACGAGATAGTGAGGAGGAAAGAGGGAGTTTGTGCAACAGGGAGGAGATAGAGAGGCCAGATGAGAGAATGCATTTGTTAGGAGAGTGGGAGGAGGATGGCTGCTGGAGGGGGTAGAGAAGGGAGGCGGCCCATTGACAGCACAGGTGCCTGCACTTCAAACGCAGGGTTCAACCCAACATTGTGTGGCCAAAAAAAAAAAAAAAAGTTCATTTGTGTGTATTTTTTGTGCTCGTGCTGCACTGCTGAAAGAATGCACACGCACGAGCCCATCGGGTGTGTACGCTGATGTCACGCAAGATAACACCCACTATCTGTGTGCGTCTACCTGTACTCAGCTGTGGCCTCGATTCAGACAAATATGTGTGATTCTCATGGACTCTTTCTTGCATTTCCCATGGTTTAGTTCATTGAAACACACGCACACGCACACACACAAAAACAAATTGCTGTGTCAGCAGGCCGCAGCATATCTCATATTCCTGGTTGCTCCACAACATTTTTTTTTTTTTATATACAAGAAGTCCAACTGCATTGTTGCTTGGCAGCCAGGTTTGACCAGACTCAGCGGCCTCCTTTGCACTCCCGCTTCTTTAAACACGATACACTGCCACTGATCCAGAGGAGGGAGGGCAAAGGATCTTCAGTTACCTTACCTGCAAGCCCATTGATTTATTTCCTGTTTATGCAACGCTGATTTGTTATCTTGAACGTATCCTTAATCAAGCAATCTGACCTCCTGAGTAACACAACCGCTTACTGCTCCCACACCACCTCTGAGCTGATTACTGTACCATTGCAGGAACAGTGAGAGGTTTTAATAACACCGCTGTCTGTGTAAACAATTTATCAGCGTCAACAGGGGAGTAGATTTAAAGCAGTTGAAGACAAAGGTGATGAGAATGAAAAGAATTTGGGTGATTATACTTTTGTAGCCTGCAGTGAACTAGGAAGAAGGAAATAGCTCTAATATTTCTGGGAGCACCTGTGTGTGCTGTGATATTTAATGAAAAATAGCCTTACGCAACATTTTATTCCTTTTTTTCTTCTTTATATTGTTTTATTTGGAGGATTTTCAAAATACCTGAATGGCATGATGTGGGCTGTTCTTTCTCCTTTCGAAATGAGGATTCCTGCCTCCTGGTTGGCGCCCTGAATCTTTTGTGTGGAGTGTTTTTTAGTCCACGTTGATTTCACGCTGTAAAGGCGTGCGTGTTATTTTAAGTGGTGATGCTAAATTGGCTGTAGGTGTGGATGTGAGTGTGTGTCGTCATCTGCTTTTGTGTTAGACCTGTGATGGACTGGCGACCATTCCAGCATACACCCTGCTTCTTGCCTTATGACAGCTGCGACAGGCTCGGGCACCCTCGTGACCCATATAAGCAGTAAGATAGTGGGCATGCTTTTTGGGGTGACTGGTGTGAGAATTTGTGTCCGTCTGTAATGGACCGATTGTTCTGTGCTACAATACACTCTGACAACCTGGCACTAAACTCTTCATCTGTGAGGCTGAAGACTTCATTAAAAGGAACCTTCGATTCAGTCTGAGTGATGCCGACAAGACACAGCGGCGGTGCGCACTGAAGCAACCAAGTCCCGTCTTTCTCTCTGGATTTTACTCCTCATGTTCTTCAAACTCTCGGGGAGGTTCACGAACTTTTAAGGACAGCGCCTGGCTTTTAGGAACCGCCCTCCCCTCGGTGTTTCAATTAACCCTCTCCCCGGAAAAGTAAAAGAAGCTCTGCGTTGAGCTGATTGGTTTACCCCAGCAAGCAGAAGACTTAAGGTGGGTGGAGCTTGAGATGACCTTAGCAGGTACTCATGCAGAGGACCTGGTCTTTGACCTCTATTAGTGCCATATACACTGATCCCATTATATGAAACTTTGGCCGTGAACCTAGCGATAACTGCAGGTAAAAACACAATGCGTTGACTATAATCGAAGACACTTTGCACAATAGTAAGTTAGGATCCAGTGAGAAAAATGAGCACGACTGCAGAAAAATAGCCGCACATACCCATGATATACAGTATCATATGCTCGCAACTTTTGTTGCATTCACACTGCACGGAGAAGACAGCGAAGCAAGCACGCAGGCAAGAGGAACTGAATTAAAACACACCCATTTTACACAAACTCTGCCCCCCCCCCCTTCTCATTCACTCAACGCTATCTGACGCCGTCCCTCTCGTTCTCTCAAAAATCCTCTCTTTTTTTCCCTACAGAAAACATGCAGGGAGGAGAGGAGGAGGAGGAAAGAAGAAGAAAAAAACGCGTCGGAGGCGACAAGAGAAAGAGAGGAAGCAGGGAAAGTTGGTAGAGGAGCTGGAGGGCGAGAGGAGAGGGGTCGACCAGATGGGAGGAAGGAAGGAAAGGATCTCTCCACGGGCTCAAGTGCGTGATTAAAGGATTCTGCATCAATAAACAAATATATGAATCAAAGCTTATAATTAAAGAAAAGAAAGAAGTGGAATTATAGGCGCGTCACCGCCTTTGCGTGGACGCGGACAAGACACAGCGGCGGTGCGCACTGAAGCAACCAAGTCCCGTCTTTCTCTCTGGATTTTACTCCTCATGTTCTTCAAACTCTCGGGGAGGTTCACGAACTTTTAAGGACAGCGCCTGGCTTTTAGGAACCGCCCTCCCCTCGGTGTTTCAATTAACCCTCTCCCCGGAAAAGTAAAAGAAGCTCTGGGCTGGAAGTGGAAGAAGGAAGAGCGTTTTGTTCCTTCCGAGGAGTCCAGGTCGCCGTAGCCGGGGTTTAGGCGTTGGCACCCGGGCAGGGAGTCCCTCGTCATGGCCGGGGCCAAGCCGGGAGTCCACGCGCTGCAGCTGAAGCCCGTGTCCGTCCACGAAGCGCTAAAGAAGGGCGGCAAATTCATTAAATGGGACGAGGTGAGAATCAAATGTTTTAAACCTGCTTTTTTTGGGGTGGGGGGTTATCGCAAAGACGGTGAAGTGCTCTCCTAACGTGACACGCTTTGCCTCAGAGACATCAGAGGGGACTACATGACAGTTCTGACAGGAGGCCCGCCGTTGTGCAGCGTTGTGTAGCGTGTTAGTGAGATGCAGACTCAGATAGTGTGTGTAGAGGTGTGTGCACAGCCTGCGCCGGACACAGAAGCCCACTATATGTGCAAATGTGTGTGTTAAGCAGACATTCCAGAAAAAAGAAGTTCTTCCCCATATAGTCGCCAGCAGGCATCCGCGCTTGAATGCGACTGTTGTGCTGAATTGTTGTCAAGCCGGTTTTCCTTGGGCTCCGGTTCAGCTCGGACTTTTTTTTCACTTTCCTTTCTGCTCCTTTTCCACCTTTTTCTTCCCACCTCTGAGCCCCCACTCCCCCTCTTTTCTTTTTTTCTTCTTCTAGCGGATTAAGGAAGAAAGCACCTGTCTCTGCAGGACTGGCATCTATTTGCTGTATTAGGAATTAAAATATCGATTTTTTTCTTTCTGTTATTAAATCCCTTCATTCACGTCAACACTAATCACTGACCCCCCCCCTTCCCCCTTCCCCCTTCCCCCTTTCGGTGAGTTTCTGCTTAAGTGTATGGGCACCTAAACCTAAACACACGGCCTGTGTCACTGACCTTAATAACTGTGTGGGCGAGCTGGGGTTTTCTGAAGCGCAGAGCAGTCCATGTGTCTGAGCATCCATCAATGATTAACGCAGTGGCTGACTGAAGGGCTCAGCCTGCAGGCCTGTGTGTGCTGGATTTATATTACTACTACTCCTCGCACAGTGTACATGAGTGTGTGTGTGTGTGTGTGTGTTTATCCATGTGTGGCGTGGGTCATCACCATCTTGCTGCACCGGTGTGTGTGTATCCTAATAAAGCTGTTATCATGTAAGCGGTTATGATGTAGGTGTGTTGACACTCAGGAAGTTTCCGCCAAGTGCCATTTAATAGGGAAAATAACTTGTTTTTTTTCCCTATTAAATGGCACTAAGTTGTCTTTCTGTGTTTGACAGTAGGACAACTCATAAACAACACAACAGCCCAGCACATTGTCATGAGAAAATGGTGTGTGCGTGTTCCTGTCCTTCACGGGAGGGGCTTGTCACGCAAACATTGAGCTCCCTTTGATTTGCTTCCCTTCTCTCACACACTAACTCTTTCTGTTTCTCCCTCAAAGGGAATTCCCAGGAAATGGCTATGCTGCTCATTAAGTGTGTGTGAACACTTTAAAATTATGTGTAAGCTTTTTTTTTTTGTGCCTTGTCGATCTTCCACTCCGCTCTTATTTGCCGTTTCCCTCTGCTGTCAACAAGTGACATGCAGCGGTGTAAAAAGGTCTGCTGCTAATGAAACATGTGGAGGAATGTGTTTTCTTGGAGTATTAAAATAAAGCGAGACCGTGGCTGAGATTTTAGAGATTAAGCCTTCAGCGAGATGGTGTTCGGCTTTCTGAAATGAAGCCGTCTGCTCGTAATTGAGTGAATAAAATCCACAAAGTTTCTTAAACTTTTTTTTAAAGAGGGAGTCTCCATGGTTGATTCAGTGACTCTTTCTCAGGGATGCAGGTCTGTCTCTTTCAGAAATTCTGTCCACAGTGAAAAAGATGCTTCTGATTGGCCAGATGACATTCAAACGCGTTTCCTCTTTTTCTGCAGCTGCATTTTAAATGCTATATTTGAAGGCGAGTAAAAGTTTGCTGTTTTCTCTCTCCGTGTTCACAGCTCCACATGCTTTCAGTGATAATGTTAAGGCTGGCAGAGTGATATTTAACTCGCTGCCTTTGATTTCCTTCCCTTCTGCAATAGAACATAAAGAGCGTGCGTGTGATTTGTGCTCCTGCAGCTCATCTGCTTGTCAATACAGAGCTAAAACCAACAGCTGTTTTACAGCGAGTCGTTCCATCAGAATAAACAGAAACATTATCTGGTCTCAACTTTGCGACGCGAGGATTTGCTGCTCTGTTATTGCAAAAATAAATATGTTTGGGATATGAGTTGGATAAAATAAGCAAGTTGAGTGACTGGATACTAACCCCCGCTTTCTAATAATTCACAGGCTAAACATTGACTATCATTGGAAAAAAGATGATTACTACTTTTGAAGCCATGATTAAGCATAAATTTTCTTTCAGTTGTCCTCTACTCGTCTCCAGAGTAAGATGAAGAAGAAGCACATTTTCCATTTCTGGTCAGTGGTGCATGGACTGGTTCTTGCAGTCGTGTGAAAACGTCTTTCTAATCAAATGCGTTTGATCATCGGTGTGACAGGAGATGTTTTGGCAGTTTGCTGGTCTGGAGAATTCAGGTGTGTGTGTGTTAACACATCGCCACAGTCGTCCCAAGAGAGGACGTCTGAGGATATTCAGCCCAAAATCAGACTCTCCAGCCCTCAGTAGGCATGTCAGATGAAGTTTATGACGGCGTGGTTAGAAAAAGACTGAACACTTGTTTGGAAGTGCTGCAACAGAAGACAAAGCCTCCCTAAAAAGAACACAGCTTAGCTTAGGTTTGCAATATCTGACCACTGAAAGTGCTTTTTACTACAAGCCACATTCCCTCCCATTCTCTCACACACAGACACGCGGCGCTGTCCTCTCTGCCTTTAAGTGCTTTCTAACTGCTGCACACACACACTCGCACTCTGATGGATGTATTGGGGGCAATTTGGGGATCATTATCTTGCCCAGGGACACTTTTGACATGCAGACGCCGGAGCAGCCAGGAACTGAACCGCTGACCTTCTGATTACTGAGGTCTTTGGGTCACAGCCAGCAACAACCGTTTTCCTGTGATTAAACCTAGGAAAACATAAACAAATCAAGATATGCACAGATTAAAAATTGAAATTGTCGTTTCAACACAATTTGAAATTTGTCCATAATCCATTTTGCCAGAAAAGCAGCCCTCATCGGTACTGCGATTAAATACAGCTGCTTTGAAGTCTGTGTCACACTTGGAGTGAATGTGGCCCAGCTCACAAACAGCGCTGACACCGGCAGTCGTCCTGCTTGCGCTTTGTTTAAAATCGTTTCAGCTGATTGTGTTCGCAGCGTTTTCAGTGGGAGACTCATCTAAGTGGCCACTCAGATGAGTCTGCCACTGAAAACGCTGCGTCCACGTGAACAGAATCAACTTTCGGTAACTTTTTTTTTTTTATCTCCTTCTGGAGAGAAACATTTTATCTCATCATTTGACATGCTGACCAACAGTGCTTGCTTGGTTGCTTGTCATTTATTAAGTGTAATATTTAAGATGATTGAATATGAGGAATGTTTGCCAAAGTTGGAGCTCTGTGCTGAGCGCTGTCACAAACTCTTGGTGTATTCCTTTAAGGGCTTAGGAAACAGAGATAAGCATTAGGAAACACACATACAGAAAGTGCCTGGGGGCGGTGCAGTTTGTTTATATGAAAAGCCCTCATTTGACCCCCCCCCCCTTTGCCCTCTTCCTCATCACTTTTTCCCTCCTCCCCATTCCTTCCTTTTTTTTTTTTTAT
>VOQJ01032871.1:0-17134 GCA_015052665.1 Apistogramma diplotaenia | reverse complement strand
GTTTTAACTCTTGGGAGAGGTGTGTATGGGTGAGAAAGGTCCCTTGAAGAAGCTTAAGTCCGCCCCGTTTTAAAATGCTTTGATCTCACTCTGAAGCCGCTCGCCCAAGAGTTAAAACTGTTGCTTGATTAAGGACCTACTCTCCTCTGCTCTGCTCTCTCTGTCAACACTTTCTTTTTTTTTTTTGGAGCTCAAATTAGCAATTCAAATGAAGGCTATTTGGATATGCTCGCCCAGCTTCCTCCCCTCGGCTTTCCAGGCAGTTTGACAATATTTTTGTTAAGCCCCATTTCCCTCTAACACAACTGTAGCAACGGGGGAGAGAGAGGAGATGGCGAGATAGAGGCGAGGGCCGGGGATGGAGGGAAAGAGAGAGGGAGAGACAGCATATGCGGAGAGAGTGGGTGTGGAAGGTCAAATAGGAGACAGACTGCCCCGTGCCATTTGGTGTGTTCTCTCCGCCAAGTTAATACGATGACAGTTACTGGAAGAATGTGGTTTGATTTAGAGCTAAAATGTTTGAATTCATTTAGGGATTATAAAACTGTGCCACCCCGCCACGACATGATGAGACCTTTTTATGTACGCTGGCTGACCTGAAGGAAGTGACGCACTGTCCCGTCGCTTGATAAACAGCCCGACTGCTTCAGGAATATTAACATGGAATCTATTGTGTTCATGAATATATTCAGAAGGAGTCATCAGACAGGCTTTCAGAGAGAACATAGTATGGGTGGATAAGGCAGGAATATACACTAACTACAAGAAAGGTGTAAAGGTTATGAATGGGGGGGTTGGGGGGGGGGGGTTGAAGTAAATGTAATTAGTGTTTCTGCACAGACGCTTTAAAAACCTAGATTTGTTTGGGTGTACGATTTACATTTATTACAAAGATCACACACACTCCACTAGTTAGCAGCTGTGTGTCAAGGAGTCAGAGCCTGATTTACCTCTGAAGGCAAAAGTGCTTCATTTAATGATAAAAATATTACTGTGATTTGTGCCAGCCACCGAAACATCGCTGCACAAACGGCAGCTGCTCAGCTGTAGCCAAGCATCCTGGCGAGCCTGACTGACGGAAGCCCCACCCTGCAAACCACAGGACACAAGGGCTCAGCTGCCAGGGCCCAGGTACCAGACATTACTAGACAACCCCAGAGGTCCCACTCCACTCGTTGATGGAGCAGAGTTGTTTTGATGGCGCAAGGGGAAGCTAAATAATCTTAGGTTGGTGTTTTTTGGTCTAAAACCAGCAAAACATCAATCTAACAAATCAACACCTCAAAGCCCTGAAAAATTCTGCCAGCGTTTTTTTATGAGGTGCAAGTTTACTTTATTTGGGTTTTAAAAAAAAACCTTTTTTTTTAAATCACAGATGCAGATTCCACAACTATGAAAACAAGGTCAGACTGTCTGAATTAAAAATCTCCCTTTTATAGGCTTTGTTGTGCTCTGGTAAATGTAATTTATTTGAAATAAAATGCAATGTGGCATCGATGAAACATCTGGCATCCTCACCTTAGCATTAGATACAGATGCTTTTGGGACTCACTCTGCAGGAAGATCCCATAAAGAGACTTTTTAAGTAAAGTACACAAACACAGAAAGCTGTTCTCAGTTCAAGACAAATGCATGTTTGATTCATCATCCACAAACATGTATTTGGTGTCATGGCGTGTGAGTTCTGCGATTCTGTGATAATTTAGAGATTTTCTGCCAGTTTTTTCTTGATCTTAGTTTTTGTCATCATTGCTTGGTTGAATGTTTCCTGTTTATTTCCATGAGTGCTGTGGTTAGAGATCAGTGTTTTGCTACTTCCTGTTTTACTTTGTTAGGTTTTGTCACTTGTGTCTTGTTTCTGCTTTACTTCCTGTCTGTCCTCTTTCCTGATTATGGTCTGCTGTTTGTCGTTCACCTCCTGTTTCCACTTTCCCTGATTACCCTCATGAATTTAAAGTCCTGTTTCTCAGTGCATCTGCTGTCCTTCTTTAAGCTACTTTGTGTTTTTGATCTTCAATTTTGAGTTTCCAGTTGTTGTTCTCGGCCCTGTTCTCCTCTATACTTTGCCTGAAGACTTATTATTGGATCTCAGCATCATCCTAATGGAGGTTTGCGTTTGATTATTCGTGGCTGTTCTTGGAATCCTGCATTTGGGTCATTTTCTCTGAAATTCTTCATATTTGGTTGCCAAGACAGTTTCTTTGCCAAAGCAATAACAACCCTGAACTCTCTCTCTCTCTCTCTCTCACACACACACACATACACACACTAACTGTGCAATACCCACATCTCTGTGCAATATTATATTATTCATATATCTCTCACCCCTATAAATTACAATATCCAATATTCATTCACCAAGTGTAATACTCACCCATCTATTATATGTATATACTTATTGAATATTATTATTTATTTATTTATTTAATACAATGTTCTTTAACCATTTATTTTATTTTCTGTATATTTTTGGAATATTCTTGAAAGTGTGACTTTCTCCTACATGGCACTGAACAGGAGAGGCCCTCCAATCTCATTCTATTCTATTCTATTCTTTGGATAAGCTTTCATAGACACACAGGCAGAAATGGATGGACATGAACAGTTAGGTCCATAGGTTTTTGAACAAATACACAATTTATGTAATTGTATCTCTGTGCAACACTGCAGTGGATTGGGAATCAAACAATCAGTATGTGATTGAGGTGCAGACTCTCAGCTTTAAGCCCATGGAATTGACAAAGGTGTTTCTTTTTGCAGTCCCAGATTTTCAAAAAGTCAAAAATAATTGGGTAATTGACTCAAACAGTTTCATGGCCAGAGGAGGCAAAAAAATAAAGCAGATAAAACATGTGGAGTGGAGTCCAAGTGCTGAACTTACCTTTGGTATCTTTTCACTGAAACTCTCAATTTGGGTAATTTGTGATCCAAAGAATTGTCGATCCAAGTTAAGGAGGCCTTCATTAGGCTGAAAAAACAAAAATAATCCTATGAAAGAAAGGCCAAAGACTTGGCCAGATTACAGTCTATTGTTGAAAAGAAGAAATGCATTGGACTGCTCAGCAGCACCAAAAGACCACAGCAGACAAATAAAGCAGAGGATGAATGATTTCCATGGTTAAGAAAAACAACAGAGGTAGGTGTATCATTGTGAAGGTCTAAAACCAAGTGTTACTGATGATGCGACTGCTGATAGAAGTAGCAGGATGAATTGAAGTGAGCAGGGCTGTACTCTCTGATCAGCTTCAGCCAAATGCTGCAAAACTAACTGGTCAGATAATGACCCAAAGCAAAGTGCAACAGCAATGTACGAGCTTCTCAAGGCAAGAAAAAAGAAATCAGAAATTCATTAGTGGCAAAGTCAGTCACCTGATCTCTTTTTAGTTAATGGAGACAAAACTGAAGGCAAAACATCTCAAGGAGGAAGATTTCAGACAGTCACCCAAGTTCTGAAATCAATCCTTATATTGGGGCCTGTATATAAAAATATCTATAATTCTTAAACAGTCAGTGAAATATTTTTGGTTGGGCCCTTTGAATTAAAGCTAAAATTCTGCACTTTGATCACATGTGCAGAAGCAAAATAACAAAAACTATATGTACAAATACTTCCAGTCCAAACTGTATAAGGCTGTTTAGAGTCTTACTGACCGCTCAAAGCACTTTAGACAAGTGATATTTAACTATACATTTATACAATGCTTTAATCACTTCAAGCATTTCAAATTCTGAATCATCAATTAACATGCATGCCTTTGGATTGTGGAAGGAAGTTGGAGTACCTGCAGGAACCCCACGCAGGCGCAGGGAAAACATGCAGACTCCACAAAGAAACCAGGAACCTTCTTGCTGTGAGGCAACTGCACCACTTCGCCATGTGCTGAGGTGGCACAGCTTCTGACAACAAGCGCTAATAACACCAACAACATCGGCGTCTCTGAGCTCATCCACACCTGGGCTGTTCCAGTTGAGTGAGAAATGTAGCTCAACTGGCTCAGCCCAGTTTTACTACATCATATTGTATATTTGTGCAGCACTGTCTAAAGCAAATGGGGGCGTGCATGGGAAACTGACAGTTAAACAGTGATTCAATATGTCCCTGTCCTGTCAGTCACATCCAACTGATAGGCAGCGCTTATTCATCTAAATGTAACAGCCTTTCATGCATGGTCGGTTGGGGCTGTGGCGCAGTGCTAAGTCAGCACTCTAGTTAATAAGTCCTTTTCATTAAACAAGCGTTCATTAAACATTCATTCATTCACTCATCCTCATTTGCATTTTCTCATCATGAAAACATTCATGAAACATTCATTTGTTCACTTGTTCTCATTTGCACGGTTTCAAATGCATTCTTCAAGGAATGAATAGGGCCTGAAATAGGCAGAGAGCAAGACAGCGAGGGAGAGAGGGGTGAGCGGAGGCAGCGTGGGGGCAGAGGAGATGGTTATTACTCTATTTGAACAATCTGTCCTGTAAATGAAAGTTGAAATTAGATTATGTTTCCTCTCATCATTATGTAGAGGCACTCACCATGCACAGAAAATTCTCTGTTGCACAATGTGCGGCTACAATATGAAAACAAATCGCCTCTAATATCAAAGAATGCAGAGATTGAAATATTCATTCGTGGCTATGGTTGAACAACACACCTGAAAAACACACACACTCACACTCACACACGCACACACACACACAACATCCCATTTCAAAGATGATGTGGCTAGATACGTAATACTATACCCCAAATAAATATTACAGCGATATGCAATGAGATCACATTGATAATATTTCATTTAGTCTTTTTTCTTTCCTTTTTATTTGATACAGTGTCTTCTTTTTACATGCCTGTTCTCCCCCTCTCATGAACAGGCAACACATCAAAGGCATATTCAACAAATCCTCTCTGAAACAGAGCAGCTTTGCTCTACATAACAGTGCTCTGGGAACAAGTCCCAGTACATACAATTTGTGTACATGTGTGAATGTCAATGCAGTGAATTGAATACCGATGATGAAGCAGCAAGCGATCATCACCATCCACCATCTAACCCTAGGAGCATTCGGTTCCCCCATCCTCTCTTCATTACCTTCTCCCCCCCTTTCCTTTTAACTTGTGGCGTCAGGGGAGACATCAATCTGAGTGACAGGTTGTGTGATCCTCCTCCTGGGCTTGGTGGGAGAAGGAGCGCTGTCAACATAAATATCCTTCCTGGATTCAGGCAGACATGGAGCATCCGTGGCCACCATGAATCTTCAGCCATGATCACAGGCAACAAACATTGCCATTACCCGGAAATACCACCCTGAGCCCCATTCCCCTCTACAAAAAGCACTATTGATACTGTCTGCTTAGTGTTTGACCTTGATTGCTGGACCTGTGTTTTTCACCACACAACCGATAACTAATGCTTTTATTCCACGTCCACACACAAAAAAGGTGGAATAAAGGACATTTGGCAGTTGTTTTTTTTTGTTCTGACTTGACTAAATTGGTTAATGTGTTTCCATCACACCCAGCATGAGCTCTATCATTCAGTCACCGTTTGATTTGATCTCCACCAACTCCTGATGGAATATCTAGCTCTTCGTCCCCCTGTGAGTAAGCACTTGGCGACAGTGCAAAGGAAAAGCCCCCTTTTAACAGGAAGAAACCTCCAGCAGAGCCAGGCTCAGGGAGGGGCAGTCATCTGCCACGACCAGTTGGGGCTGAGGAGAGAGCAACAGAACAAAAGACATGCTGTGGAAGAGATTAATAATAACTAATGATTAAATGCAGAGTTGTGTATAAACAGAGTGAAACAAGGGGAGTGAAGAAGAATCACAGTGCATCATGGGAAGCATGATGATTGTATTGCAATGGGCCTAGCAGCCTAGGCCTATTGCAGTGCACTAAAGGAGGGTTCAGGGTCACCGGATCCAGCATGTTCACAAAGTTGCTGAGCTGTTCTGCCATTTTTTTAAATGAAAAACTGCTTCCTGGTAAATCTGGAACAAAGATTGATTAAAGCAGTGAGAGCATAGCCAAACCCTGGAGGAGAGGCCCACAAAACCAGCACATTCAGAAATGTTTCAGTGCTGAGGGGGTAATTAGAGTTGGCTAATAATTCTCTACAAGTTCTCCAGAATAGTGGGATTTGGCAGGTGGGGGAACCTTGAGATTGGTTGTAGTGATGCAGTATGGGGAAATAATTCACACAAGACCTTATTTATGAGCGCCAGTTGATTTTTCTTTGTGGACAGGCTGTGATCAGCTGGCATCTACTTTGATGTTCACTGCTTTTTGAGGATTTAGCCAGCTGAATTCAACAAGACATGGCAGATGTCAACCTAACCACAGTATTGGAAGCTAACCAGTTTAGCCTGTGTGAAACGGCTCCTCCTCTTGCCAACTGAAAACTATATTAAAGTTTCTGCTGAGGTCCCATTTCCTTTAGAACAGTTGCTCAGTCTATATTTTTATCAAGTAGCCTCAGTTAGCTTAGTTAGCTCAGTTGCTCAGCGTCGTCTCTCAATCAGTGTTAGACTTCTCCAAAGATGGCTGCATGAAGTCATTTAGGCTCAGTTTGTTGTTAGCATTTCAGTCTTTACTGCTTTTATTTTACTTTCCATTTACATCGCATTACCATGTTGTTACTTTGGCATCCTTAATTTATATGTATTTATTTTTCAATTATACACCCAGATGCACACACTGACATTAACGCTGCAGCTCAGCGGGGAGTGAAATACCCCGAGGACCCGTTTGTTAAAGAAACTTAAGCATTGCTCTTGTGAGCAAAGTCACAAAGTTACTTTGTTTTAGAAATAAATTGTAAAAAAAATGAAAGATTTTAATATCAAATCCAAATTAACTTTCCAAAAGTACCAAAACCAATTCCTTCTTTAAACTATTAAATATAGCATTTAGCAACAATAAATGGTGTTTGTCCCAGATGAACTGCTGGGCAGAAATTGATTTTGGTGATCAATTTATCTGCAAAATCAACACAGCTGTGTAGCTTAAACCTTGTTCTGAGGCCAGAATATGCAACTCCGTGCTTCACACTACATCTCTCTTTCAATCCCTCTCTTGCTCACTTTGTTTGTCCAGGGCCAGCAGATGCAGCTTATTGCACTCCCTCTTCCTCCCTGGGATGTTATTAAAGATTACAAGAGATAATCGTTGTGGTATCATGCCGGATGCCAGGGTCAGGCAGCACAATATCATCACACAAAACAGTTCTCTTGGGAATACTAGACAGCTTCGACCTGTGGGATTTTTCCATATGTCCATCCATGGTAAAAGATAACGGTGCACCACCAGCCAATCATGGTTTCAGAGGGCTTAAAGGCACACTTTGTAATACACAGACATTGTATAGAATCAAAGACACCACCAAAACAAGAAAATAAATTTACACATAGCCTAACAGGGAGTTTGCAACTATACTTTAGAAGCAGTTCTGTTACGTTCTGACAGAGTCGGGATAGCTGTCAAAGCTAAGAGGCTGCTACTCGTTTAAATCAGGCCTGCAACAAGAAATATGCATCAAATTAGCTCAAGGTCCTGTGGACTATGCAGCTAGAAATAGAAATAGCCTTTATACATTCACATAGGCTTAGTTTATGTTCTCCCCATGTGTGCATAATCTTCTATAAATGCAAAATATCAGTTGAAAGCATGTCTGTCTTGTCAGTGGAAAACAGAGGGTCTCTGCCTATGTGTGAGCCTGTGCATGGCAGCTTATCAGTGGGCTATCATTGTCTGAGCCACAGCCATGGACACCTGCTCTGCAGAGTCACACACAAGCAGGAGAGGCAGCCACCTGAATACAAATCAGACTGGGCTGTCAAACAAGAGGAGGGGCAGGAACGCTGGAGCAAGAAAGAGAGACTGCAGGCTTTGGTTTGGGAAATAGAAGCAGTTAATTAGCAAGGATGCTTATAATGCTATCTATCCTGCGCCTCCCCTCCCCTGCAAACAGCTTCTTTTGCTTCTGCAGGTGCTGAAGGAAATCATGCAAGAAGCCTTCTATTAAAACTGCCACTTCATTTATGTCGTATTGATTTTTCATTGCATAGCCTTCATTATTGATGAATATGTGTCTAGAAATCATTGCGCTGAGTAATAGTGCTGCTGTTTCTTTCGCAGCTTCATTTCATGCACAAAGACAAGCCACGGATTTGTGTTTGAATTTACATCAAAACTGTTAGCTGTTTTGCTTCCCTAGGTTGCATAACAACCACAGCTGACTCATAAACACAGCAAAGTCTAATTAATATTTTGTTATGTGCCCGAAGCAAGGTCATTATCGCAACACTTCAGTTATAATCACAGCAGCATTGATGATGTAGAGGCAGAGCGTGAAATATAAATATTCTGTTCTGCTTGGTGAAGTCTGAGTTGAAACCGCAGCCTCTCGTACAGCATAAACAGACCACAGCAAATGGACTAAACAGTCTATGACGTGTCTTTATCATAGCTGGAGCAAAAAAGACGGCTACATCATCATCATCAACAGATCTTTGATCAGCAGAGTCTGAAATTAAAAGTTTACCATCATCCCAGGTTAGGTTTTAAATGAATTTGCTCTAATACGCCACTGAATGTAAAGGAGCGTGATAATAATTCAGCAGCAGTCTGTTATTCAGCTCTTTGTTGTTTCTAAGTAAACTCAATGTTAAAGAAAAGGATTTTAGCATTTTTAGTGGTGCAGTGTGGTTCGAAAGGAGGTCATTTCAACAGTAACATGGAAATCTATGTTCTCTAAGTCTTTTGGCCTCTAACCCAAACAAATACATGCATAACCAAAGACATTCCAACTGTCCAAGAATAAAGGTGTAATAATTCAAGTTATTACAGGGAAGAAGAAATAATCATACTGGAGGTAATTAAGTAAAACATCAGAAGTTTGTAAGTAATTTTATAAACTGAAAACCCAAACTTTCCCATCTTACACTGTAAATATGGTGTACTGACTATATTATGTAGTGGCTTAATTATTTTACATTTTTGCTATGCATTATATTGGTTGTTCCACTATTCAGTTGTCCTTTTAGATAACATATAGAAGTGTGATGAGGATTCTTCTCCCTTTGCTGCAAATACAACCACAGTTCGACCATCAACTTTCAGACTGACTGTGAGAAACACAAAAAAACAGGATAAAAGTGAGTGACGAAAGACTCCAGAAGAACGTACAAACATGTATATTAGATACAAACACAAAACTGAACACACATAAATAAATTGTTAGCTTTGTGTACATTTATTTATACTTTTTTTTTTACAGTTTAGTTATTTCTGCAGTTTCTTTTTGTGCTTTCTTCTTCCTTCCCTTTTTTCTCCTCTGTGATGAAGATGAACGTGAGGACGAAGAGGAAGATTGTCTGTTCTTTCTCTCTGACGCATCTACAAAAAACAAAGAAAAATACTAAAAACTTTCTTCTTTTATTGTAGATGATGATGATTTTGCAACCAGTCGTTATTGCATTCCTGTGCCTCATTAAAAGTAGTGAACTGTTCACATAATATAACCCAGAAATCTTTGAATTTCTGGATTTCCATCACATACAGGATGCTGTGTAACCATTGTATTTCCCTGCTTAGGCCTCAGTCATAAAGGCCTAGCGGCTGGTTGTTGTCATCCTGGTCACCTCCGGTCAGCAGGAAAAGATGTCTATTCCCCTGCCGGTTGGCGAGTGGCTGCTGGACGCTGCTGGCAGCCACTAGTTGAAACTAGTTAAAAGGTGTAAAGTGTTGCACTGAAAATCTCCCAGTGATGGTTTTAGATGCGAGCAGATTGCTGCAATTTATACAATTAAAAAAGCAGGGTTATGCCACCATGTAATACAGCCCATGCCCCTGAAAGTACAGCATATTTACACTGTAAGACGGGGAAATTTTGTTTATTTTTCACCGAATTATCTGGAAATGATGCTCTACTTAAAGTTACATACAGTTTAATTTGTCTCCTCTCCTGTTGTGCACTGTTAAAAATTACTCGTGCACTACTCAGTATAATTATTTCTTCTTTCAAGTAAAAGCATGAATTATTACCACCTTATTCTAGTGTATCTAATTAGTGTAGGTAAATATAATTACATTGTTATTTCAGGTAAAATAAGTGGAAACTTTAGACTGGATTATAAAGCATTAGTGCAAATGTTAGCATGCTAAAACTGTGAGATGATGAATATGCTGCCAGTGCTGATGTAAATAAGCCAGTTCACTTCCTGCTAATGCAATTGTACTGAAAATTTCAGCAATTCAGCCAATTGAACTAGCACTCAATGAACACTCAATGAACAGGAGTAAATGTGCTAACAGCTGAAATAATTATGTACATCCCTGCATAGACAAAAAATAGCACATTTTGTTTTAGTTATGCTAATATATTTGTGATATGTCCAAACTGAATATAGTGTTTTTCACTTTAGTTTTCCTTGCAGTGGAGTTTACCAATGAAACATCTGGCCAATTGGTTGGTTAATTGTTCAACTACATTCTGCCTGAAGTCTCTGAGGAATGCTTCCAGCTCCACGTTTCGATATCACAAAGAATTAAAGCAGCTCTGAAGACAAAAGGGGATCTAACCTAATGACGGGGACATAAGCGTATATATCTCATATATACCTCATACCACATGTTTGCTTCACTTTAATTTCATTGTTGTCAGATTTTACAGTGGTTCCTCCATCTCTGTTTTCAAAGATTTCAGTAGCATTAAGCCTCATCATAAGTCAGCTGTGACTTCTGATCCATGTAAGCGAGTGCTGAGTTGAGATTTGAAAATAAAAAGTCTTTAATCACTGTTCTGTGTGACAGTCATGTACCACCATGTGAAAATAACAAGTGAAATGTGGTAAACAAACACTGTCACCTTCGGATTTGTATTACATTTTCACTTACATGCAAACTAACATAACAAGGTGAGGATTACTACAGAGATTAATTAATTTAACCAAATACAAGCAACACAGAGAGTGTGGCCTGGTATTCATTGTCCTTTGTAATAGTATTAGCAGGTACTGCTACACCGTAAACATGAACCTTAATCTCAACCGATTTTCCAGAATAAACATGATGTCAGCTACCGCAAATACAAATCCTATCATCGTAATCTGAAAAATTCATTACGACCCCCTGGCTCTGCCCCTGCCTGTCTTTACTAATGGCATGTCACATGCATAATGTATGACACTAATCTGAAATGACAGATTCCGTAAAGCAGGCCCACCTGTGTTACAAAACACAGAGGGGTGCTGCAAAAACTCTCTGGCAAACATTCCACTTTCCAGGTGAATACACTCTCATGGAGTCACCTGATCAAACATGTCAATTTGAGCCATGCATCAGTGACAGTGAAGCCGTGGGGGCCCTGTGGGGCTAGCCGGGCTTCCCTCCCCTTCAAATCATCTTCGGCATTGATTCGATGTGAACTTGGACCATCTGTCCTGTGTTAATTGCACATGTGCTGCTATGTAGTCTCACTGGTGGGCTGCACAACAGAGGCACCCACAGTAAAAGTCCCCGATGGCCTCCTTGATAGGTGAGTGTTTATGGTTCATTTAGTCCCAATAACAGTTAGTCACCCTTCAAGGAGAAATATTAAATTCAATGACTGATCAATGACTTTTGTGGCAGCTGTACCACACTAACCTATGCGCATAATCAGTCAGGGAGGTCGTTGCGTGTTCTCAGTTTCTACCCTGCCTTAAAAATCATTGTGTGCTGACTGTGGACAAATGCATCCTTCACATTTCATATGCATTTTTAGAGCTGCAGTAGAGCAGGGTTTGGACTTTGTGAATAATAATAAGTGGCTAAAGGGGAGATTTAGTCAAAGTGCATTCATCTCGCTGGCTGCGCTGTGGGTGACATCGCTTTCCTGCTCTTGGTCTCTTTTTCTCTGCTGCAAAGAATCTCGCACTGAAAACAGCGAGGGTATCCCCTCTGACTTTAATATTACATGGTCTAGATGAGGGGAACACAGGGCAACGCTGAGGAGAAGATATTTTGATGTCAAATGATGTGGGACAATCCCAGAGCAGCAGCTCAGCTGCGAGGAAGGAGGGGAAGGTCTGAAAGACAAAGAATAAGCTCAGAAAACAAAGAGACGGAAAGCGATGGAGTGCAAGACAGAGCAAAAATCTGAGAAACCAGACAAAAGAGTGGCAAATAAAAGAGACGTAAGGCTGCAAAAGGCAGAGCAAAAGTGCAGAAATGAGAGAGGGTCAAAATGAAAGAGAGATGTAGGAAGAAGTAGAGCCTGTGATCTTCTGTGTCTACAGAGAGAAAACGAAGGAGGCCGTCCTGAAGGAGCGCGGTAGGGTGGGGTGGTTTGGAAAACAGAGAAGAGCCATTTCCCGGTCTTTGACAGGTGTCATGTAGCGTTCCAGTGTGCATGATATTGGACTCTGGCACACATTTTCAGCTGAAGTGAAAATGCCAATTCTTTACTTTGTTTTGCTCATCTGGGTGCATTTTCCCAGTGAATGTCAGTTAACGTGATTGTTGTATGGGATCCATTATTTATCGCTCTCAGGGCACGGACAAGGAGGGTGCTCGGCACCCTCTCAAGCCCACCGCTGATGCAAAGAACAGAATGCGAGTGTCAAGATCTGCATGCATATGCAGATTTCTGAGTTACCGAGCCTCCCCCCCAAAAAAAAGTTACTGTTTTTGGTCTCACTTCACTTTGCCTCGCAATAAATTTTTCAATTTCATCTCACAGTACATTTCATCTGAAGCACAGAAAAAGGCAGAGCTGTATGTTAACACAGCTAAGCTCACCCGGGGAAACGCAGACGCGCAGCCCCGTGCCATCTGCGTGTCGATAACACCCCGTGGAGGCTGAAGGAAGGACTTAACCTCTGCGGAACCCCAGAGAGATTTTTTGTAACGACACATTTAAAACTACCTACCGAAACATAAAGGCAACTCTTCATTAATTAGGATAAAAAGCAGTTAAGAACAGGAAGCGCTGAGCCAACTGAAACATGAAGCCTTTGAATTAAAATGTCGTGATCAACAGTGTCGACAGCAGCCGTGAGATCAAGCAAACCTCAAATCAAAGTTCTCTCAGAGTCACTTTTGATCTTAAAAGCATTCATTACCGTTATGAGAGCTGTTGTAGCACTATGGTTGGCTCGGAAGCCTGGCTGGTATATAAATATAGGATCTATACTGGGAACTGAGAAGTATTCCTGCAGTTGTTTGTGAAGTGGGTTTGAGCGGGACTTCGTTATGAAGAGGAAGGAGTGCGAGAAAAATAATAAAAAGCATAAAAGCAGTGCAGGAATCGTAGACAGCGACTGTAGGGGACAGTTTACACTGTTGTAACACGCTTTAGACACTAGCACACTGACTAAGACAAATGCTCACCCGTGTTGGTCTGCTGGGGTTTGTTAGGATGGAGCCCTTAATGTTACAGTTGGATTTATTCATTTATTTGAGTTCCTTAAACTTAAGTGAAAAAGATAAATGAACTTTTTTCTTTTAAGAAGAGTGTTTGATGTTTTCAGTCCAACAAACCTAAAGTAACTTAAGTGAGTAAATTACATAACCGTATTTTTTAAACTTGGATATGTTTAAAGATCTAAATGAATCCAAATCCAAACTTAATGTGAGTGCAGTTTAAAGAAATTATTTCAACAGGCAAACTGAACTGATTTTATTCAAACAAAGTTTCATACTTGTGGATCTGGAAACCCACACAGTCTCACGGCTGTTGTGGATGTGTTGTGCTGCTGAAAATGCATGATGAGCATTAATGAGACCAGCTACATCACACATCCCGAAGTGAACTTGGAGTTTAGGCGTATTTGAAACAATCCTCCAAAGTGCATGAAAAATGTATTATTTGTTTCAAAGTAGCAAGCCCCAGAATCAAATAACAGTTTATTTGGTTCAGCAAGTAGTGGTGATTCATTTGAGATCTCACACCATGTTTAAACAATAATTATGCACAAAGTATACTTGTGCTTTTGTTTGACTTACCTTCCATTCATGTTCCCTCGAAGAAAAGGGCAGTAAGAACAAGTGCAGAACCATTTGGGAGGAGAACGTGTGCGTCCTATCATCAGAGGCATGAGAAAGCAAAATGAATGGCATTAAGCTAAATAAACATTTTAAGACACTTTGTAAATTTTTAAGTTGATACAATGTAAAAGAAGAAAGTAGATGACACGACTAAAGCAGAAATGGAGATTGTTTTGACTCGAATGTGTTCAGCACAAAGTCTGAATATCGTGTTTTTTTGGGTTTTGTTTGTTTACTTGTTTTGTTTTATCACATTTTTTTCATAAACATCAGGATCAAATCATTGTCTGTAATTCCCTACATGTCACACTCACAGTCACAGTTTTACAAAAGAAGCAACTTGGTCACAATAAAATGCATTTCATGCTATCAGAAGTATATTATTATCATCACACATGCACAGACTTTTCACAAGTTTTGTTTTAATTTGTTTTCTTTAAATTATTGATTGATTATTGGTTGTGATATTGTGTTGTGTTCCTGTGTTGCTGAGCTATTTAAAAGTGCAGCTACAGTGAAAAGCAAGAAAACATGCAGGAGCTGCTGCAACAGGCTGACACTCAGCAGAGTAAACTTGATTTGTTACCAAACTTAAAAAAAATGAATAAAAATCTGAGTTGGCAAATTGTTTATGCACTCAGCTGCATGTCCACATAAACCACCCCAACCCCATTCTCACTGCAAATGATGGTGGCAGCTGTAATAAAATATAAATATAAAAGAGAGCACAAGACATGAAAATCCATGTACAGTATGGGGTAAAAGGAAAAACAGAAAAAGGCAATTTAAGTTCAAAGTTTAAGTTCACAAGACTTTTGCAAGTCACTTTAGAAAATTCCCTGTGACCCATGTCTTTAATGTTAAATGGCACTGGGGGAAACCTGCCTAATGGAGCTGTGCGCTTCTTCCTGCGAATGTCTGACAACACCGCATGCAACACCATCGCTGCTTCCACAGCCGGAGCGCGAGAGGATGCCAGGCTCCTCTCCTGAGAAACAATTAGCTGTGAACTTCAGAGGCGAACAATGATTAGCATGTGCTTGAGCGGATAGCGGGGAACTCGAGTCCCCTCACAGCCCATACATACTATTGAGCCCTTACATAATCAGACGCTGAATTACATAACATTTTGCGCTTTCATACCCAGCCCCACTTTTGCCCAGCATCATTCCATTTACACACACACACACACACACACACACACACGCCCTCGTGCACACAATCTCTCTTGCTTCTCTGCTCTTTTTGATTTGATTTTTTTCCCCTTCAATGCAGTAACCTCGTTTGGATCGCTGAGCTAATTAAAGGGCCCACAAACCAGAGTAAGACTCTGCCATATGCTGTGGCTAACAGTAACTCCAGAGTGTCACAACCTGGAGCATCTGACTTACTGTATCTGTTAGAGCAGAACTAAAACAAATTAGTTCCTTATGCTCCTCTTATCTAAACCATAAAATCCCTTGGATCTCCTTTATCTAACATGGATTTAATGTGAGCCTTATTGTGTTTTTATAAAACACAGAGATGACCGCATCATTCATTCATTCATTGTTTTTCACTGTAAAAAGATGAAAAGTAAATATAACAGTAAATATGAAAGATCAATTATAATGGAAGCACTAAAATTTAGTGCAAAACCAGTAAAAAAGGGGGAAGACATAAAAGCCGTCCAAATAAAACACAGTATTAGGGAGTGATTTGACAGAAGAGACTTTCACTAGCAGCCTCGACTTCTCAGGCCAAGTAGCCCACGGGGGCCCTGGCAGCAAAAGCAGCAGTCACCTTTAATCTTTATTCACGAGGAAAGAGAAAAAGGAGTTTCGGCTGAGGCTCACAGGAATCTTGAGGGAGCAGAGGTGTTAGTGAAAGCATGGGGATGAGTTATGTTTAGCCTCAAAGTGAGGTACAATATTGAGAGTCCTTCCAAAATGAATAGAGAAAATGAGAGATACGGTCCGACTGCATTTCTTGATAAAACTAAAAAAATCACAGTGGAATATTTGAGCTTTTTTGCACAAAAATATGTATGAATCCATAAGAATACAAAAACCTCTAAAAATATTTGTAAACATATATATAAGATGCTCTTCTTTAATTATTTTTTTCTTTATAGCAACAGTCATAAAATCGCATCTGTGACTTCCTCACCTAAAAATGTAAGGCTCTGCGAGCAGGTGAATGTTTTTCATTTCTCTGCTTCATGTGTCTGGCAGGGCTGAGCTCCTCACTGTTAGTGGCTGTGTGCAATCTAAGCTTCAAGCTTTCACATCACTTTGTGTCATACGGCTACCAGAGCAGGACTGGCTCCCAGATTAGTAGTAATGTCACAAATCCCGCTTGCAGCTACACGCTTTAAACTTATTCTGAACAAGCTCAGACTGTCAGTGGATGAATTTCTAGTGTCTCTGAACACATTTCATTCTCTGCAATAAAAGTCAAGCATCCAACAAGTGAATTTCACCGGGAATCTGTAAAGGCCAATGGCAACTTTCTGTGTGTGTGTGTGTGTGAATTAATAGACTATTTTGACAGTCTAGAAAAGTTATGTTCTTCAAGCTCTTCTAATCAATATTCTTAAAGTTCTTCTCGGCTCTTTGAGTTTTGTCTTCACACGTTACAACTGAAGGTGATTGTTGTGCTCACAGCTTGTTTCAGTTACCCCACATTTAAGTATGTAAACAGTACAGGTGTATGTAGACGCTATCATCATAAAACATAATTCATGATTTATAAAAAGCAGCTTTTGTGGTGTAGGGGTTATCATGTTTGCCTCATACACAAAAAGTATTATATTCATCCCACATGCACAGAATTTTTTTTTAAAGTTTTCTTTGAATTGATTATTATTGGTTGAGTATTGGGTGACTGTTTACAGATGACACTATGATCTGTGGTGAGAGTAAGGAGAATGAGTTTAAATACCTGGGGTCAGTCATCCAAAGCAGCTGACTGTGCACAAGAGGGTGCAGGCAGGGTGGAGTGGTCAGAGATGAGTGTTGGGTGATTTGCAGCAAGAGTGAAACGGAAGGTTCAGATGATGGTTGTGCTAAAAGCTATGATGGTTTGGAGGCAGCGCTACTGACAAAAAGACAGGAGGAGGAGTTGAAGAAG
>VOQJ01032870.1:40110-50908 GCA_015052665.1 Apistogramma diplotaenia | reverse complement strand
GTGGATCATAATTTGGCAAAAGCAGCACTATAAAAAAAATGGGGTGACAATGGCATTGCACAGCAGTAATTCTGAAATGAGTCAGAGTACATGTCCCCCAGAGGATGCTTCTGCAGTTACCAGTAGAAAGATTAGCTGAGTTTTTAAAAAAAACTTTAACATTTAAGTTATTTTCTTAATATAGTGTAAGTTTGAGTTACTAAGTCAAACTTTTGAGATTATAACCCGAAATTCTGACTTATGGACAACAAGCTTCGGGAGAGTCAAGGATCCCGAGGATCCTATTGACTGACCTGTGGGGGTTTTTTTTCTTTTTGGGAGGGGGGTGTCATACACATGTGGATGGGACTTGTTAACGTAATGTAATGGGTAACCTGTTTAAACTAACGAGCAGGTGAATGAATGGCTGAAATAGAAAGCAAATCGTTCCGAATAAAAAGTTGAGACTGTTCTCTAACTGATGAATGGTAAGCTAAAAGTAATCGCGTGGATTAATTGGTAAGCTGAGAATAGTCCGGATCTAATGAGCTCAAATAAAGATATTGGAAAACAAGAGCTGGTGTTGACGAAGGGGTTCTTGAGTCCACTCCCGAAGTGAAAAGTGTTGGGAACACCGACATAGAGGAGCACTTGTTAATTTCCGTGAGGAATTACATAAGTGTGTGTAAAAGTAGGTCAGTCTGCTTTGATTGTAGACACCGAGTGCTACACGATGGAATGACACACACTAAAACGTGTGTGCACATGTACATGTGTTTGTTGTGAGCCTGCCAATTTTTGATTCACATCCTTGTTTAGGCTGTCATATTCAGCAGTGAGTCACTTGGACTGTGGCTCCTCTGCCATTTTCTAACTGTGTACGTTGTGACTGTCTCTCCCAGTGATCCCTCTGATGGAGGTATACAACAAGAGCTTGTGTCAGCCTCGGGAGCTTCTGGTGGAAATTCTGCAGGAGTATCCGGACGAGGTGGAGCACATCTTCATCCCGTCGTGTGTCGTTTTAACGCGCTGTGCTGGCTGCTGCAGTGATGAGATGCTGCAGTGCACGCCGACTTCCACGTACAACGTTACAATGGAGGTTAGCATTTGCACTAGTAATACTTGAGACCAGGGCGTATTTTTATTTTCTTTTGCCTGTATCCTAAATGACAACTCAAAGCCTTTTTCACCAAGGAGGTGCACAGGCTGTACAAGTATCTGTCCGACCAGCCTACAGTCCAACTGGAGCTTAGCATGAAAAAACCCTTTCAGCCTGTCCAAGTGCACGTAGCTCAAAGGCTGCTTAGGTGTGACCTTTGGGCTTAAATGAACCCTATTGTTACATGCAAAAGAGGTGGCCTATTTTGATTTTAATCTTTGCACCTATGAAAGACTGTGCAAAACTCTGGATCAGTGGCAGGTGAAAAAGCAAAGAGGAGATTGGTGGGTCTATTCTCAGTTTCAGATCTTTTTTGAATTTTGCATGTATTGTTTTGGGATTTTTTTTGTTGGTATTTTAGATTAAACTTTTTAGTTTTAGACTATTTCAACATCTTAAGACCCGTAGTCTTGCTTAAGCCCAATGACCCCACATCTAGTTGGTGCCTCTCAGTTCTTGGCCGGCTGGACACCCTTGAACTATCTAATCATCTGAGGAGACGGAGAAGAAAACACTTTTTTTTTTCTAGAAATTCCTCCAATTCCTGAAGTTGGCAGGCATGACGGATTGAGATTTTCATTCCTGTTGAATTCATATAGGTTTTTTTTTTATCATCTGGTCTTAATATGAACACATCTGACTAATGTAAACGTTCTCTTTTTTAAATCATCTTCTATGCATTCGGATCTGCCTTTGTGTGTTATTCTTGTACTCTGGCTTTAACTTGAGGAACAGTGGAAAAAGAGTGAATATTTGGAAATACGACAGACTGATGTTACATTTCATATTTTCCCCCTTTCTTTTACAGATTAAAAGAATTAATCCCAGAAGGCAACAAAATGATATTTTCATGAGTTTTACAGAACACAGCGCATGTGAGTGTAGGTAAGAAACCCTGAACACACACACGTATCCACACGAAACGCAGCCAAACTTTATTGCAGGCAAATCACGGTGCCTTTGTGGAGCAGAGTGGAAGTCGGTTAAGCATGTCGTGTAAATTATTGTTGGAACGTTTTCATCTGACACATTCAACAGATGCACATCACCTTAATCTATGATCTTATCTTTGCTTCTTTCACTTTGCCGAGTCTAAAAAGGCCTGAGCAAGTTTGAACAGATCACAGCAGACATCCTCCGTGCTGCTTAAATTCGTCGTCATTCCTCCGAGTACAAAGCTTCCTAAAACCTTGTTTACCTCCGCGACATGTGGAGGTCATTCCTCGGTTCATGGTGCAGATATAGGTCTATGAGATAAGTACTGAGAAGCGTCATTGTCCATTTTACTGGTGCAGAATCTAGAATCTATCCCATTCATTTTCCAGCACAAAAACAAACAGCTGCTGCCTCACAGTACCGTATTATTGTTTGAACCGAGACAAATATGCAGTGTGCAGATTCTGTCTACCTAATTTTCTTCCCATAGAAATTACTGCAGCTTATGCTGTGTACTGCCACACAATGCTATGAGAGCGTTGCATAAGGTTCTGTTTGCCAAACCTGTCAAAATTTTGTTCTGAGAAGGCACAAAGGCAGAATGAATCCTGCATTGGTGGAAACCAGGTACATGTGGCTTTTGTTAGATGCTATGTTCAGATGGCTCAGATGTGTTGCTGTGTCCTGCTGTGGCCATTTGTGGTGTTTTCCACACAGATCGACTTGAGCTCTGTGCCATGAATTAGTAAACCCTGACAGAACCCCCAAGGATAGGTGACATGCATCATCCTCTCGCATTTCAGTAAAACCAACAAGAAACCAAACACTGCACGTGTGAGTGTTGAGTTTAGTAGCTCATTTTTTATCTCCTATTAAAGACGCTTGTTTTAACTTTTAAAAGCTTCACTGGTTTGAATCCATCAAACTTCAGAATTTGAACTAAATATCTGTGGAATTACTGCCGTCCCACTGTAGCGATGACTTACTAGTTCAGCATGTAGCTGCAGCTATGAGCTCTGAAGCCAGTCTTTCAGGGCTTCCAGCATCCAGTGTAGTGGGTGGATATCTGCGCCAAGATCTCTTTTTACATCAGTTGGTCATTGTTTATGAGTGCAGATCAAAACTCTAAATTGTCATCCAAAGATCGCTGATGGCGCTGGCATTGCGTTTTAGCAAATGCAATCCATCTTTTGTTCTCCATGGACTCTTTCCTGCATACAACCAAAGCCTGCACAGATGTGACTGTAGAATTCAGGCAACCATGAAGGAGAAAGCTTTGTGAGCAGCTTGTGTGTATTCATATGCAGGCTCCTTTGAAAAGAGAAGGAAAACTGTAGCTTTACTTTGATCAGTCTCTTACTTTCTGTCACTGTGTTGCTGGTGCTTTAAATCATCAACTAAAACCCACTTCAAAACTATAAAAACTATAACCCAATCTAACTTTATTTAAGTGCTCAATCTGCAAGTGTAGTACATGCTTTATTACATTTTTGTTCTTGTAACTACTCAACTTTCAAATTAAACAAAACTGAATGTAGATGTTTTACTTATAATGGAGTAGTTTTACAATGTCATCAACACTAGTGCCCACAACATGTCTGACTTACATTAGCTGAGTCACCTTCAGCTAATGTAAAGTACATGCAAACACACATGCTGCCATGGTTTATCCAGCCTGTGTACACCTCTGCCAAATAGAAACTTGGCAAGAAGTCCATTACCTTGCAGGAAACACTGTTTCCTAACACACTGGAATAATTGTTGCCTCCAGATATGCCAGCAACTCCACACTGGCTGAGCTGTCACATACTGTAGATGACTGCAAGTGATTGCAAGTGAAACAAACCTGCCAAAATGCAGTCGTACTTGTGCGTGTGTGTGTTTGCATGGATCCATCAGTGAATACACTTCATGCATTTCATGCACCGCATGATTTCCCAGCAAAGCTTGTTCACTGACTAATTCCAGATGCCAGATATTTGAAATTAAAAACCAGATTTATCATAGGTTCTGGTAAAGGACTGTGATCTAATGTGGTTTGAAAAGATTCATGTGATTCCACCCATGATGACAATAAGCCCCAAGTCCCTGATGATCTTGATAAGTATCTGTTTACCAGGATACAGTTGATGCTGTGATCTAATGTCATGTTGTTTTGTTTCTGCCTTTCAGGTTAAAGAAAGAAGTGAAAGAAAAGAAAGAAAAGTGAGTAGAGCGCTCTTTCTGCATGGAGATTGTGATTTGGGTGGAAAAAAAATAGGGACTTGAGATTTGATCTTTTTCCTGTTTGCCTTGCCAACAAACAATCAATTGTCTGCAACTCTCAACCTTCCTGAAATTACACTATAGCTCCTTTTGAATGTAAATGATGTGTGTTATTTTCCCACTCCTGTTTCCTGTTTTTACTTTGTCATATTAAAAGAACAACACAAAAATGCAGAAAAAGAAGCCAAAAACTCTCAGTGAACAAGCAACATGAGATCATCCTGTAGTGAACACAAATTATTATCATGCTGCTCTCAGATAATAAACACAAGGAATACCGGCTAATCCCATTCCGGTCAATGAGCAACACTTGATGAGTTCATTGCTCTTGCAAACCTGTCCTTTACACCTTTCCCACCTTTTCTATCTCATCTTTACATTCCTCTCTTTCTTCTTTACTGTTCCCTTTACTGATCCCACTTGACTTCTGCAACTCTGGTTTCTGACTGCCCTGATATAGATAAGTGTTTTTGAAGGCCTGTTAAACTTTTGTGTTTATAGTACTATCTTGAGTGATCCTCCCTTCGAATGCTACAGAAGTCAGTGTGCTAAGGGTCATTAAACTCTTTAATCCTCTTTCTGTGAGCAGCCGTTGATATTTTTCCATTGCCGGGTTGCTGCTGGTCGTGTTTTGTTTCTGTGTCAGGCTTTCTGTCATATAGATAAGGCGTATCTGCGTGACCTCCTTGACCCTTGCTTTAACTGTTTTTATGAGTGTCATTTTGGTGGTGTTCTTCTTTAAAGCAACGGTTTATTTTCCATTTCCGATATTTGGATTCGAGTTGGCTTTAATATGGCACTAACTTCTCCATAGTGAGTCTGTTAGGGTGAATCATCCTGCTGAGGTTGTGCAACTAGTTAACTATCAACATCTCTATGGAAATTTTGTGGATTTTGCATTTACAACATGTCAGCTTCATCCTCTTCCACAGACTAGATGCTTTATTTATCCATCAGTCCCAAATGGGGCTTACTTAGCCCTATTTATGACATCTGCAGTCTGTGATGCATATGCATGGTGTTTCACTGAGTCAAAATGTTATTTTTAGCCATGCGTGGCTCCAGTGTGGCTCCAGTGATAGTAATGACAGACTCTTTTCAGTTTGCCAAATGTAGACAGTCATGAAATTTTGTGCACATCCACTGTCTTGTTCATGGTCTGTAGGAAATAATTTGATCCCCGCCACAATCATTCACATAGCACCATCAATATCACCTGCTTTGGATTATGAATAAATATTTGCATAACTAACAACATATCCACCAGCCTGGACATACTGCTAATTAGCTCATTTTAGCATGCTAACACACTAAACTAAGGTTAAATAGCCATTTTCCCAGCTACACATAAACATGTTCGCATCGTCATTGTGAGCAAGTTACCATGCCGATGTTTGCAAAGCACTGCTGTGCTGCAGTTAAACCTCAGAGCTGTTAGCATGGCTGCAGCCTCTTATGGCCCTGATACACTGAATTTGCTTTGCCCATCCATAAGGTAGCTTGGTGTCAAGTGCAGAACTTAGTCAAATAAAAATCCAACACTGAAAATCAATATTTTCTGTACTACCAGCTTCTGTAGATTCCTCAGCAAAACCTATTCATTAGGGTCCAATTTAAAGCTTTAAAAAAAGTTTAAGAAAAGCATTTGTCAAACAAAAAAAAACCAGACCTCTGTGAGATCAAGAAGGTAACTTTATTTTTAAGATTAGCTGCCACAGCATGACAAGTTTAAAAAAACCCACAAAAACAAAGCAAAAAAAAAAACACAAAAGATTATAGTTATGTCAAAAAGGAAGTTTTCACAGGACTGCATGCAGTCGTATGACAAGCTAAGTACACCCTTGCTGCTTCCATGGGAATTAAGAATAAGTAGCAGCCAAGTGCTGTTATTGAAATGTAGTCAATTCACTGATAGTAAGTTAATCAGCTACTGATTATTAGTTAGTTGATAATTAATTGATAATCAGCGAGTGTGAGCACCTCTTTAAAAGCAGAAGTTTTGGCACTTTTCTGGTGTGGAACATTCAGCTGTGTTAACACAATGCCACAATCTTCCTAGGAGTGGACGTCCCAGTCAGCTCAACCCGAGCTCAGACCCTGCAATGCTCAGAGAAACTGCAGATTCTACAGGCCTCAGTTAGCATGTCTCAGAGAGCATGTTCTCTCTGAAAAGAACACGGCAGCGTGGCTTAGGTGTGAAGAGTTTCATCTGAACAAACCCCAAGACTTCTGGAACAATGTCCTTTGGACCGACAAAGCAAGAGTGGAGATGTTTGGTCATAAATCACAGCACCACATTTGGAGAAAACCAAACACAGCATATCAACACGAACACCTCATACCAACTCCCACGGTGGTGGAGGGGTTTTGCAGACACGGGACCTGGGCATCTTGCAGTCACCGAGTCGACCGTGAACTCCTCTGTATACCAAAGTATTCTAGAGTCAAGCGTGAGGCCCAGGCCTGACCCAAAGTGGGTCATGAAACAGGACAATGATCCTAAGCACTCCACCAAATCTTCAACAGAAGAAGAGAAAGAAAAGAATCAAGGTGCTGTAATGGCCCAGTCAAAGTCCAGATCTCCGCCTGATTGAAATGCTGTTCCAGGACCTTTTAAGAGAGCTGTGCATAAATGAATGTCTTCAAATCTTTTTTTTTTAAAAACGAAAACACAGCAGTCGGAAGAATGCCCTCAAATCGTAATGAACTGACGCATCTTAGTAAAGAAGAGTGGACCAAAATTCCTTCACAATCTGAGAGACTGATAATGACTGCTTCAAGATATTGCTGCTAAAGATGGTTCTTGAATAATGGGGTGCACTTAGCTTTCACAAGACTTTTATGCAGTCCTGTTGGAAACCTTTTTTCTCATGACTGCAACCCTGACCCTGCAAGCGCATCATGTTTTGCACATGATACAATTGCAACGCTTTTATTTATTTCTAGAGTCTTCTTAATATTTAAACAGTTTTTTATTTCTCACTTAGACAATAGGATTGCTGTGCTTTTATATACACTAGCCATAAATATCATTAGACACTTGTAATCATCATTAATCCTGTTATATTTATATTTAAGCAAACAAAAGTTTCTAGTGTAGCTAAATAAACTTTAAGCAGCAAAATTAAATTTGAATCAGCTTGTTGTTAATAATGCATATGAAAACCAACCTATACTCCAGGTGCCGGCTTTGTAAGCACACGCTGGCCTGTTCTCACAGTGCTGTGGACTGTAAGTTGAGTCAGCGATAAAGAGTTGACCCAGATAGACTGAAAGATGCAGTTTTGGTGAAGTTTCTTTTGTCCGGAATTCATCTGGGAAATTTCCACCCACCACAGCCTTCAAACCGCTTTCACTCTCTGCAGAGTCATTGTACTTATTATTTAAACATGTATACATATCTTTTGGACCCGGTTTAGGCAATGAAGGGATTTTGTCTAGGAATAGGCGTTATATTTACAAACTGCAGGATGTGTGGAAACCTACAGTAAGCTGCTTTAGTCTGGGTGTTTCTTGAGAAATCAGCGGGCATTTGAGTGGTTGTTTCACCTTCTAAAAGTATCATTTGTAGATCATTTAACTCATGATGGAGTTGCGTTCTCAGCACACTCATTCAATTCACATCATTCCTCCCTGAAGTAATTGGGATATGGTCCACACACCCTTACCTAAAATTAGAATCCCATATAAGTCAATCAGTAACAATAATAAAATAATTTGTTTTAAATAACTAATACTCTTGAGTTGATATACATAAAATCAATTGCCAGCAATTAATGTTGGCCTTAGCCATCATCATTTTGAGATTTTAGCACATGACTCTCATCAGTCTCTCAGGCATCTCTCTGCCTTGTTGTCCTGTCTCTCTTGCAGAAAATCCCGGACAGGCAGGGGTAAAGGCCAAAAGAGAAAACGAAAGAAAAACCCTGACAAAACAATTCACGATGCGTATGTCAGCTCTGCCTTCTCCACCTACCTGCACCTGAGTGTTGCGCTTCTCATAATTAAGCTAATCTGGGAGGAGTTATTTTGCCCCTTTTAATTTGTACCATTTTAATTTGCTCATCAGCCCCATCGATTAGCATGTTTCTTCCGTGTGGTGTCCTAACGTTGTCTCGTCAGCCATGTCCTAAATATTCAGAATCCTAGACTGTATATAAAAGATGTACACAGTTTTCGGGTTTGAAGAACCTCCGCTGCAGATGTCCTTCAAACCTGTATTCTTTTTAAAATGGCCAGCAGGAGGCTTTTAGCTCTCCAGCTTCTTAGCCCGATCTGTTCCCTGCTTGTCTCAACAAACCACAATGGCCTAAAATAAATAAGTTTTTGCTAACAAATGGATGATGTCATTGGCTGTGTCCAGCTTTCATATACAGTCTATGTTCAGAATATTGGAGTCTGAGCTGCCCCGTTTGTGTTTTGCGAAGGTAGCTTCAGTAAAATTTATGAGAGGCATTACTAGGGGGTGCTGCAGACTCGACCACATACCATATCAAAACCTCAAAATGTCCATCTAATCTCCCCGTAACATAACCACGGCAATGTTTGCCTGATTTTTGGGACGAGATACAGCAATGTGCCATTTAGAACGGCAAAAACCCGGGGTTCAAATTGGCTCTGACTTCTTGTCAGATAGCGCATTTTCAATATTGATAACGGACAAGCTTAAAGGAGCTGTAATACACAGATCTTAGATCAGCTGTTAGCTTGTAACGTAAACCTCATACCTACCGAAACTGATCACAGATCCACCAGCATGCTTTGCCAACTGGCTCGTACTGTTCTGGTATCTGTGCTGGGATCGCCGGGGTTGTAATCATAGTCCTGTCTTCCGTGTTGAGTCTGTGCTGCTTTGCTGTGTCTCGTGCCTATCTCCTTTCCCCACTTTGTTCTTTTCATCCTTACAAACTGTTTTTTGCTGTCCTGTGCTTAATGCTGGTACTTTTTTATGTAATGTGAAGATATGAGTGATGGCTATCTATTGCTTGTTTTGTTTTGTTTTCAGCAAATTGTTTAGCAAGGACTGTTTGTTTGTTTTTTATTTCTCTGTTTGCCTGCTTTTGTCTCTGAAACCATAAAAAAACTAATATTTTATTCAAAAATAATATAACGAGATCATGTTTCTTCAGTGTTCACACTGTGAATAGACTCTACCCTGTATGTTCATTTGTAATTTGTACATTGAGATGTCAATGAAGTATCTGGGCCTTCACCTGCTGAGAATTGTAATGACTTCCAGCCTTTTGTTTTGATTTCATATCTGTCTGTCTGTGGGAAACAGTCCTCGGTTTTCCTTCAATAAAATGAAATCTTTCCTAACAGTGCATCAAACAGACCCTCGAGTTTTCTTTGTCAAGAGTTTAGAGTGAGAGTGAGAAGTGCGCTGTCACTGACCCGCACTTTAAAGCCATATGTTGCTTTGTGATGCATGAACTGGTCTCAAGCTTTGCTAACTGCATGTCTAACACATATCGTTCATTAAGGAGAGGCCGAATCAACTAGGCAAGGATGGGATGGGGCCAGGGGGTAATTTCTCCTGCTTGACTTTCTGCCTGCTCTGTGGGACCCTGTAAGGAATACTAGACAACTGTCACATGCAGAAGTTGTCAGTGGCTTGGAGGAGCAAACTGGAAGGGTTGACCTGAGGGCGACCTTTCTTAAGGGTGATAACGGTACACTGTGATAATCTGCCTCTCCTTCTTCCTCCCCATCTCTCTGTCTGTCCAGTGTTTGTGAGCCATGTTGTGATCAGTGCTCAGAGAGGAGAAAGCGTTTGTTTGTACAGGATCCTGCAACCTGCCGATGCTCCTGCAAACACACGGATGAATACTGTAAAGACCGCCAGCTCGAGCTCAACGAGAGGACCTGCAAGTAAGTAAAACTGAGAGGGAAAAAACTCAATGTGGACCAACCATTTGTTGGACTGAATGGAAAACCTGTCTAGTATTTTGAAATGGCACAAGCAACTAAAGTTCCAACTGTAGTTAAGCTT
Organism: Apistogramma diplotaenia; assembly: GCA_015052665.1. Taxonomy (NCBI): domain Eukaryota; kingdom Metazoa; phylum Chordata; class Actinopteri; order Cichliformes; family Cichlidae; genus Apistogramma; species Apistogramma diplotaenia. The sequence continues at coordinate 40,577 of VOQJ01032870.1, read as the reverse complement.
GGGCACAGCCAGGATGCTTTAGCAATGGAACATTTAAAGGAAAGAAAGAGGGCAGACTGAGTCATGCCCAATGGTGAGAAAATTGACTAAAAATAGGCAAAGTTGAAAGGACTTTGGAATAAAGTAAATTTTAGCATCATGGGACCAAAAACTGTATGCAATTCCTTGTAGTCTTTAATAGTCTTTTTAAATGCTAATGAATGTGCATCAAACCATAGAGGATATTTATAACCACTGTGACGCCAACTACAGTACCAAGTTTGAAGTTTTGGGAACTGTTTTTTTTTTCTTTTTTTTCTTTATTTGCTTGTAAGAGGAAGGTTAGCAAGGTGTATATTTAATTTACAGATAAGCAAAAAAAAAACCAAATATTGTCTATATCACAAAATATTTTGTGAATAAGACAAAATAACTACAAGTATGTTGATTTTTCCCATTCACTACAAAAGTTTCATGTTCTTATGAAT
>VOQJ01032870.1:24127-34380 GCA_015052665.1 Apistogramma diplotaenia | reverse complement strand
TACATATATTTACTTTTTTCTTTTTTTTTTTGTGGGGGGTGGGGGGGGGTGTTGTAGAAAACACACCATACTTCCTTTTTGTGCTTCCTCAAAAAAAAGGATGTGCGTTAAATCAGAATGGAGAACTTTAACCGAAAGGTCTGTGAATGAAAACAGTCGAACATCTACCGATGATGCAATCAAATCAAATCATTGCAGAATGAAAAAATAAAAAAAACATCACACTCAGCCAAAGACTACCGTGATGCTCACTGCTACATTAGACAGATTTTTCCTTTTATTCACATTAACTGGTCAAACATGGCATAATCAACATGGATCGTTTTCTTGCTAAGCAGTGTGATTAATAATAATTCAAAGACACAGAAGAATGCAACAGATTATCAGATCACCTTGGGAGTTCTCCATCTCATGGCTTTTTGGGGAATATTTGGACATTAGGGGTTAGGGTTAACCCACGATAGGCTTGAACTTAGACCCTTCTTGCTGTGAGGCAAAATGCTAATCACTGGACCACCCTGCAAATCAGATTTGTGCAATCTCTTTCTGATTCTAGACGCATGCACTTCTTTGGCTCATACAAATTCTTAGGCTGAATTAACAGTGTGTCCTCGATACTTAACTTTGCCCTTTGGTTCTTTTGTGTCCTCTAGGTGGATTTTTCAAGAAAGACTAAATGAAGATACCTGGTTTGGAGGGGAAAAGAGCTCTGTTAATGAAGGATAAATATTAAAAATGCACCATGAGGTTCACCTGTTAGATGTGAAAACCTTTTACCTGAAAATATCCTGCTCTTGTGGTTAGAAAGAACCATGATGAGAACAGTGTGATGGAACTGAAAGACATAGATCATCTCCATGGCCTTGGCACTGCAGGTGACAGGTTTCATTACACATAGACATTCAAACTGTTGTTAAAATATTAAAGCAAGTGTAACATTTTCAAAAATGACCAAAAAATGTATTTCCTCTATGAGTAATTTTAAATTTCCCTTTTATGTAAATGAGTTAGCCTGCCATTTCCACAGAGAGTCATTCATGCGTTTATTGTAACCATTTCTTAATGAATAAAAGGGATGGCAGTAACAATGCACAATTGATGGCCATTTTCCCTGTGAAGTTTTCAAATGCAGGCATAAAATAAATGAAAGCATTGTCTCTTTTTCTAAAAAATAAAATGGCATAATGATGAATTTGAAAATGACTCAGGAGGAGATCAGGTTCCCACAGAATAAAAACGCAGAACAAGGAAAGCAGGTGGGATTAAAGTCCTGCAAACCTGAGGATCTGAAACAGGAGACGTGCTCGCAAGCAGGTAAATCACACCACGCTGCTGACTTAACCGGGAGAAATCATGACTTGGCAAAAACCCCTCCCTGAGGCGTGTCTGCAGCGTCGAGACCTGATATGTGCTCACTTACACGTACGTTGTCTTTAAGGCTTCTGATCTATATTTATCCCTATTTCTAACTGACTGTCACACTAAAAAAAAAATTATCCGTCATGAATCATGAGGCAGAGAACCAGAGAGGGAAGGAGGGAGTAAATGAGAGTAAGACTAAAATCAGTTTAAAGAGGGATCACCAGAGCAGAGTGGAAAGGAGACTAATTGAGCTGAAGGAGGGGGGCAAGGAAAGAGGATAAGGATGGAATGGAGGAGAGCAGGTGTGAGAAGGGATAAGGTGAAAGAGAGGTGCATAGCTGTGTGTGAGGGGGAGTACACTGTGACCTCATTCATCTGTAGGTGTGCTTGGATGTAAAAGAACAAGAGAAAGTGAGGTCAGTGAATCTGATATACCCACTCATAACTCAGTTTTAAACATCTGACATCATTGCGTTACATTTATGAAGTGTATACTCGACTGGGCAGACTGGTCAATTGTGGTTTTGCCAGTCTGGCTCCAGTGCACCCACTCAACTCTTACATGGGTGTAGTTCAGCTTACCCTCATTATAACAGCATTACCAGTCATCAGAAATATCCAAGTGTGCTTGCAATTGTATGCACGCATTTATTTATTTTCATTTACAAAAAAGAGAAAAAATTGATCGATTAACTTCAGCGATTACTTGGACACCAAGTGTCCTCTCACCATTCTCTTTCTCTGTTCGTCTCTTTTTCTGTGCCCAATATTCAAATATCGATTGTTGCATTGCACAGAGGAAATTGAAATTATGTGCAATTGCCGACATAAAAGGATTCTCTGCCTCTTTTTTTATTAGATCATTAGATTAGTGTGATATTTTGGAGGCAACTCTTTGACCTTTTCTTGTGAAACAACTAAATCAATACAACATCAGTCTCAAACTATTATATCCAGCTTCTTATAGAAACATTTCTTTAACTTTACCCACGCTCAGGATCAACGAGGGATTCTGTGCCTCGTTTAAGGGCACTTCTGAAGGGCAGAGGGTCACTGACCCAGCATGTCTGCACCTAAGCTGTCTAATTAGCAGTTTGGCAGTTTTGAAAAGTAATTTACTGGCATTACAGTGTATGCTGTATATCTACGAGATCTGCAAGTGAGGAAGTGATGTGAGCTGGGGGAATTACTGCAGATCAGGCAGAAAGGAGCTCCATTTGTATAGTGTTTTGTATTAGACAGGCCTGGCCTTGTTAGAGAATCCACAAGGGCTCAGTGTTAAAACTTGGCAAACCAGCCATCTCCTGATCAACCACAAATCACTCAGAAAACAGTAGAGGAAGCCGACTTTAATTTTAGGATTACAACAGAGAACAACACTAATTTACTCCCTCATTCCCCCAAAAGAAAATCAGTGATTAAAGCGTCAGTGACACCTGCAACATTATGGTGAACGTGGATAAAGGGAGGCTCTCTAGTGAAACTTGACTCTTATAATCCCAAAGTCCAAAAAGACATTTTCCATTCATCTCTGTACAAGTTCAAACATGCATGCTGTCTGACTTCTTATCTAACAGTTTTTATTCATTACATTACAGGAGGCCTTTAAAAATCTATTTGATGAAAGACATCATCTTGTATTTGTGCATCTCCAGCTGAATTATCATCAAGCTTTTAGTTTGTAATGAACCTAAAATCCTGCATGTTGAATGGCTACTGCTCACCTGCCCCTTTTTGTTAGGTACACCTCTTCAGCTGCTTATCGCAAATATTGGATTAGCCAATCACGTGGCAGCATCTCAACGCATAGCTGGTCGAGATAACCTGGTGAAGTTCGAACTGAGCATCAGAATGGGAAAGAAAGGTAATTTAAGCGACTTTGAACATGGTTGGTGTCAAATGAGTTGGTCTGAGTATTTCAAAAAACTGATGATCTGCTGGGATTTTCCCACACAACCATCTCCAGGGTTTACAAAGACTGATCTGGCAAAGAAAATATCCAGTGAGCGGCAGGTTTGTGGGAGAAAATGCTTCACTGACGTCAGAGGTCAGAGGAGAATGGCCAGAATGCTTGGAGCTGATAGGAAGGCAGCAGCAACTCAAATAAACACTTGTTACAACTTGTGTATGCAGAAGAGCATCTCTGAACGTACAACACGTCAAATCTTGCAGCAGGTGGGCTAAAGCAGGGGAAGACAGCACTGTGTGCCACTCCTGTCAGGATACAATTCACACAGCTCACCAAAGCTGGACAGCAGAAGACTGGAAAAAGTTTGCTGGGTGATGCTATCATGTCAATGTGGACCAAAATCTCTGAGGAAAGTTCACCTTGTTGAATCTGTGCCACAAAGAATGAAGGTAGGCCTGAAGACAAAAAGGGGTCCAGCCTGGTACTAGCAAGGTGTACTTAATAAAGTGCCAGTGACTGTACTGTAATTTCTATGAACAATTAATTACTGTAAAAAAAAAAAAACTAAATAACTGTAAACTCCCCACATGTACCCTGTATTCAGTTTCCTTTCTTTATTGAAGATATCAGCTTTGTTGCAAATCCTTTACCATGAAGAACCACATGGTAAAGGATTGCTGCTGTACTCAATATTTTTAACAACTTCACTGCAGATGAACATTGTCTGGACCTGATTAATCACTACAGGAGTCTTGGTCACATTGCTAGCTAAACTTTAACGCTGTTCTCAGCCACACTGACACTAGAAACCACAAAGTCTAAACATGGTGTACATGCACTAATTTCCCGAATTTCCCCGTTGTGGGACAACAATGGCTGTTCTTATCTTATCTTATCTTATCTTATCTTATCTTATCTTATCTTATCTTATCTTGTCTTATAATAGGACTTCTAAATTATTGATAGTAGTTTGCTGTTAATATTTGATCCTCAAAAGTGATACAAGGTGCTCTACATGCACACCAACATTTCTGGTCCTTTTGGCGTTCGCCCACTAGCAGCCCGTGTGGCAATAACAACAATATTTGTATAACTGCCAATTTTTTGTGACTGCACGGACTAATCTACAGAACCGCGGTACAATGCACCAGCTATGCACGCACTGCAAGCTACAGGCAGGAATGACTTGGTTGGGGTGTCTCTACATGTCTGTGTGCAGATTGAGATTTCTCATGCACACATTGCTCTAGTTGTCTGCCATATTGGACATGATTCAACCACCAGTTGAAAGAGAAAAATGTGTATATTTCACAACTGGTTGGCAGTGGTTACTGGAAATTGCTGGTTCCTGCAAAGAAGGTGCTGCATCAAAAACCTCAGAGCGATTGTTATGGCTGCAGTCTTTCATGTTTGCCTATAAACATTTGCCAATTACTATCTGAATGGTAGTACAACTTGAAAAAGTGCAATGTGGTTCAACTTCAAAATAAAAGCTACAGCTTGGAGAGTTGCTGGACAGTGTTTGCAGAGCAGTCTGTCACTTCAGTTCAGTTGACAGCCAGTTGCCAAGGAGTCACTGTGTGTTTGTGGGAACTGTTTGTAGGCCTGTGACCTGTGTGACTGGGGCTTCAATGATTCCCAGTGACTGCCAGCAACCTCCAGCAACCCCCTCACAACCAGTAGGGGAATACTCATTTTTTCCTTGCAACCAATGATTGCCAAATGGTTGCAGACCAGTTTCTAGGTCTGTGTGACTGGGGCCTTATTTACCTGATCCTACATTGTCACCATGATTGTCACACAACCAAAACAGCAGCCATGTTAACATCACATGGATCACATGGTTAGTAGTTACTGGTCAGCAAATAACCAAGGTTTCAGACTTTACAGATTCAATTAGGGCACTATACTTAAATAGGACTGCCCCTTCACATCTTTCATACCATCTATTTTTCTCCTTACTAGGTGTGTGTGCTTTGTAAAGTAAGTCTATTTGTTGCAGTGATGCATATCAGCCTCATATTGTAGAATCAGTCTTTATCTCATTTCCAGCATTGATAACAGTTAACCTTTATGACAACACATTCACAAGGTGCATTACAGAAACACAGAAAGCTACTGTATGTTTCGATTCATCTGCCATCCTCTATATTAAGAGTTAAGTGATTTTGCAGGTATTTGTGTTGTATTTGTATACCTGCTCGTGAGACTGCCGCATCACAGGCACTGAGCACCATCATTCTGTCCAAGTTATCTTTGTGAGCCTTACCCTCTTTTTTTTTTCCTTGTTTCGCCTCGTTCGTTCTTCTCTATGACTCATTTCTCATCTCGCTCCCTTGGGGCAGACACTGGACAATTTTCGTCCTCTGGATGACCACAACAAACTTTGACCAGAACATTTCATTGGTATCAGCTGCCCAAGACAATAAACATGCTGTACAGTGTCTCCCTGACTTTTCCCACACTGAACCAAACTCCTGTCCCTCTCACTGGGCAACAGCGAATTAAAACCCAGTATTCCATTACCAGTTGGCAATATGGAGATGAATGGATGAAATGAAGGATGAAGGATGAAGAAAATATCCACTTTAACTTACAGAGTCAAATAACGTTCACTTCAAACACTAAATACAATCAGTCGAGAACCTCCCACTGAGTTATTTGTATGTCAGACATAAAAGAATGGGAACCAAGGGGATATCCAGTTATAGCACAGATGTGGTGTAACACACCTACACACCCTTAAAGGCATTTGCAACCTGATGAAAAATACTATAATTTTCCATTTTCAGACACAAGATCTGCAGGTACATTAATCAACCGTGATTAACGACTGCTTTTTAAGATGTGAGACAGTAGGCTGTGTTTAACAGCTAGAAGCCGAGCTACTGAGCCATGCCTCACTGCTTTATTGCACACGCTGGCTGGTGGTGCCGTTAATTAGCCGTGCCTAATTGTAGGTAACGCGTCGCCCAGAAACACAGTGTCCTGGAGCAGCAGATATTTCAGAGATTAGCATTTAGAGGGGCCAGTGTAAGGTGAGATTTAGACATTCCCAGCATGTTCTCTGTGAAATCGGCCTATTCTGACCACTTAAATCATTACCATGTGATTACTTTCGTTTTGTTAGACTTGCCAATCAAGCTGCAAGTGAGAGGGGGAAAGGAAATGCTGATGTTTCAAATAGAAGTTGTTGCATTGTCTGCAAAGTAGAATGGTATTATCATTAATAGATATAAGAGCTAATCCAGGTCTCTGTTTTAGTGTAGCTCTCTGGATTAATCTAAAGCCTATATGACAGACCTCATACATGTTTATGTGGATAGAAGCCATTACAAGTGTGGCACACAGGAACATCTTACATTTATATTTAGTTCACCTAATATATCATCTTGTCACATTGTGATCATAGAATGTATAGCCTATAAAATAATCTAAAACCTTAAGTGCATTAGGTGCAATGAGCCATATTTGAGGATTTTCAGGTACGTGGATTGATAGCTACTAACAACTGGGATTAAGAAATCTAGCACCCAAGCAACCAAAGTTCTACTAGTTTTCTAAGATCACTTCAGCCTCAGTAGGGCCTCTGCTGCCAAAAAACACTGCTGCACAACAGGCAGCAAACAAAGAGGAAACCGTGTCCTCCCAAAAAATTAGTATAATGTAAAATTGTTGCATTATTCACTTCCTTTTTCACGACTAATGACGTCAAACGTGAAATTTTAAACGGAAGATTTAGTCACTTGCATCATAATTGCGTCATACTGTAACTGTCCCTTTTTCACTGTCCTTTTTGTAGTGTTAGCAGAAAGTAGTTTATGTACCCCTTCTTTCCATGAAACATAATTCTGATGACACCACATTTAACAAATATAAAACAGTAGATACAGCACTTTAATAGGGAGTCATCCCGCTCCTCAGTGGGTTTAACAATCACATGGTCTTGAAGATGTGGTCATGAAGAATGTATATGTTGTAATGTTCTAAAATCCATGAGCCTTCCATCACAAATGTGTTTTCTTGAACAGGAAGCAACTATGGTAACTTCACTGACCTTGATTCACTGCATGAAAAATGTAACATTTTGGAACGTCTTGTTACATCCAAAATTTTCTTGCAAATTTCATCATAAATGAGCTTTATAACTATTACTGGCCTTTTTTATTATTATTATTTATCTTTTTTTTAAAGCTACCTGACACCATGAAAAAAAATGTAACTGGACTCTCTGAAGGTGGAGAGTTCCAGGTATTTAAACCCAACTGGGGGCTGTCCCCTTTGGAGGTGGTCACAGACCCACTATTAATCATGGGCATCATCACATGAGCCAAGGTGTGAAAAAAGGCGTGAAAGCACTGCGAGTGCCTGCCCCACCCTATCACGTGGCCTACTGAGGTCACCCGAAGTAAGCTGTGAGTGGGGGGTTGAGACATCTGGGAAGTGATCTCAAGACCGCATTGTAGGTGGCGGACAGCTGGTGTCGTAAGCCACCTCCTCTGTTCAATAATGGTCGTTCACAGTGGACATAGATGGCTTCTTTTACTCCTCTTTCAAACCATCTGTCATCCTGGTCCAAAATGTGAACACTGGCATCCTCGAAAGAGTGACCTTTAGCCTTTAGGTGCAGACGTAGCACTGAGTCTCACCCTGTCGAGGTGGCGCTTCTGTGTTGTACCGTGTGTTTGGTGAGTGGCTGTTTGGTTTTGGTTTCCAGTTTGGAGGTCTGAGCACTCATCACTGCACCGTGCAGCATACACTATGTCGCTAGGCTTGTTTGGGGGAGTGGTGTCCTTGGGATGAACCAGTTTTCGTCTTAGACTGTGGTTGGGTCTGAAGTACATTGGGATGTCATGCATGGAGAAAACAAACCTGCTATATTATGTAAGCAATCACCCCATTTTCAACAGGTGATTTACCTGCTGCTTGTTCTTCTTTGACAGAGTGCAGAACAAACCTGAGTATTAGTATAAACCATCGCACACACAGTACATTTTTTCACTTTTTCATCTTCATTTTCCACAAGCCTAATTAGTTACATTCATTAACACTTCATTCCACCACAGACAAAAAACATCTTCCACAAAGACTGTTGGGTTACACTTAGTCTACCAGCAGAGTAGGCAATAATCAAATCCACAAAACCTATGTGGTTACCACTAAACACACTAATGCAGCATTTTTTTTTCAATAAATTTTATAAATGTTTTTGGTGTTCATTGAACTAAATTATTAAGCAAATCAAACAGCCTCACACAACCCCTCCAAGCTCCTCCAATCTCATTGTACATCTGTATAATGACAATAAAGGCATTCTATTCTATTCTAACAGGGAGGAATAGTATTTGCTGAAACCCACTGTTCATTACAGTCACAGCTTGCTTTCTTTGTCTTAGTGTTTTCCATGTTTTGTTGTACGGGGGATTTTTCCAAGACACAATTATTGATAGTCTGATATAATGTGTAGCTTTGTTTAGAATTGTGCAAAACTTGTCTTTGTTTTACAGAATAGCATTATTAAGACGTGACCATAGCAAAAGTAGCCAGTAGGTGTCACTGTGGAGATACAATTCCAGCAGAATTGCTTCGAATGTTTCAGTCTTTCACAAAGCCTCATTTTCCCGATCAATAAAACTAATTCTTAGGCTCTAAGCAAAAGTCCAAAAACAGCAGTAAATAAACTATAAATCGAGAATCTCTGGGGGAATAAACAGGAAGAACACATCAAGGACAGTGTAAAGACAGAGCTGAGAACTGATTAGGCATGGCAAACAAGTTAAGAAGAAGACACAGGTGAAAGCAATTAACAGAACAGGCAGGAAGCAGAACTAACGTGGGATGCAACAGAAAACTAACTTTCAAAGTAAACAAAGTTTACATTTTTTTAGTTTTTTGCATATTTGTCACTGACACTTTTCAGACGATGTCACAAATTTTAATATTAGAAAACAAGTAAATTCAAAATGCCATTTTTAAATGATGGTTTTTATGGGGAAAAGTATGCAAAAAAGTAATTTCCTTCTTTATTAAATTCTGTATTAACTGTAATAAAGTGTAGTTCAGTTTCACTACACACTCAAGAAATCACTTAAATAGAACCTGTCTGACAAAGTGAAACAAGCTAAAAGATCTCAAAAAGCATCACATCATGCCGCAGTCTGCAGAAACTCAAGAAAAGCCAAGAAACAAAGTCACTGACATCTCTGAATCTGGAAAGGGTTACAAAGCCATCTTTAAGGCTTTGGGACTCCAGAGAACCACGCTGAGAACCATTATACACAAATTTAGAAAACTTGAAACAGTGAGTTCCCAGACAAAAAAAAAACACACTGCTGGCCAAAAAGAACACAAAGGGTCATCTCACATTTGCCAAAAACTTTTTTGATGACTTCAAGACTTTCGTCAAAATATTCTGTGCACTGATGGCAGCATGAATTCTGCTCTCTACCAGAAAATCCTGAAGAAGAATGTCCTACCATCCAAAAACACACCACCTCTAAATGGCAATAATTAATTAATTTAATGTCATTTAATTGATTGATCAAAGGTTCCCAACTGGCCAAAATGGCCCACTCAAAGTCCAGCCTTAAATCTGATTGAGATGCTTGGGCAAGACCTGAAACAGGCCGTTCATGCTGGAAAACCTTTAGTGTAACTGAATTAAAATTCTGCAATGAAGGGTGAACCAAAATTCCTCCACAGTGATGTGAAAGACTCATTGCCAGTTATCATAAATGCTTGACTGCAGTTCTTGGAATTTCACAGCAACTAAAACAATACACCGATATAAATGTGGAGCCAGCCAGCAGCAGGAACTTTGGAGATGTGTGTTGTAAACTAACATGCTACCAGTAGCATACTTCAGATTATGATTTAAAGACTATACTTCCATTTCTCTTCAAATAACACATGTAATTTGTGTTTTTATTTTTGTTTTGGAAGAAAGGCTACTACAAAAAAAAAAAAAGCAATACAAAAAGAA
>VOQJ01032869.1:0-23684 GCA_015052665.1 Apistogramma diplotaenia | reverse complement strand
TTGCTAATTTGGTGTATTTCAGCCTCTTGCTTGCTTGTGGGACTCAGTCACGCCTCAAGAACTGACCTTGATTTCACAACATTATAATATTAAAGTGCAACCACAGTGGGCTATACATAATACTGCAGCTACCATTTTCAAAGGTCTTCATGATATACTTAACTCTCACAGGATACAGAACTCCACGCATCATTCGTTGCGTCTGACAGAAAACAGGCCTCGTCTATAAAGCCTGATCTCCAACAAGATTCCCGTCCTTGTCAGGAAATCATATATACTGTCCGTATTTAAGAGTCTTTTCCTCAACGTGGCTTTCAACCTGCTATAACTCATTCACTCACTTCTCCTGCTGTAGTTCCTGTGTGGTACTCTTGAATCAAGCTGGACTCATTTTATGGGGTTTGTGATACACACAGGTCTTTGTGTTTCTTTGGCAGTTAAAAAGGGTGGGAAAAAAAAAAAGCTTCAGCATGGACAAATCTTCAGACAAATTCCTAGATTATGCACAGCGTGATAAAGCAATGACATATCTCCAGCATGGATGCTGTGGCTGTGAGTGTGAATGCGTGCGTGTGTGAATTTTGAGTGTGTGTCAGAGAGCAGTGTTTTATGGCACTGGTTATTAACTCCATGTGGCTTTTCTCTACTTCAGCATCCTGGAAAAATAACGAGTGAAAAGGGAGAAAAGAAATGGAGAGAATTAAACTTCATTGTTCTTAATTCTTTTTTTAGCCCAGAGAGGGGAGCGGTCTTTACTGTAATTTATAATAATCTGTTCTGTCTGCTTCTACTTTCTCACTGTCATCCAGGATACATCTCCCCCAGTTTGGTAAGACAGGGGATATACTGAGTGGGATATATCGTATTTCCCTTTTAATCTCAAAATGGGTTCAGCAGAGGATCCAGACAGATGTTTAATCTGTTGTCACAACACTGCCCCTCAACAAGCCAGCTCTGCATAACGCACAATTAGTTTCACACACGTGTTTATCTTGTACTTACGGGCTATTTTAGGATAATGGCAGTTGAGCTGTTTTGGTTCATGTTCACGGAAAAGCCACAGTCACAGTATCTGTGCTTAAACACACAAACACTGAGGGATAATTGTGTAAAGGATTAGATGGCTGAGACGCTATTGTTGCACCACAAGCGGAAATATGCAAGACTATCATGTCTGGTTCAACGCTTTCTGCTATCATTGCTTAACACAGACATTCAGACAAACTAAGCTACTCCAGCATACAGACACAGGAAACGCTTGACAGGTTAACCTCGTGAGTTCATCGGCAATCAGGTGAAGCTTTCCAGTAATACAGTGATACTGTTCCATTGTGCCTGAGATGTTCGGGGAATGCAGGTGGAGAGAGGTTGGCATGACGTGCAGAAAAAGGTCACAACTGAACTAAACGGATGCAAAAGCCTTAAACGTCCATTTCCATTAAAAGTGTAAAAGCTCTCAGTTTGTAATGTGCAATGATCAAATTCTTTTATTTCAAACACAGATAAATTCCACGGTCTCATCCAAAACTTTTTTTTTTTTTTTTTGCAAAGAAAACACAAATCCAATCACGTGACATCCAAACAAGTTAAGTCCCATTTATGAGTTTGTTGAGACTGTTATCATAATGTTGTTTCCCAGCTTCATGGGCTTCACTTACTTCACATGACAGCAGCACTTGTTTTGTAGTGCTTTATTTGTAGGTTATTTATTTTTTTCTTTATTTATGTTTTGATGCATTATAATGTTACCGATCAGTTTCTGCAGGGTTTCGTTCTGAATCTTGCTGTCATCATTTGTAACGTTTCCAGCCGCATCTTTAGTGATTTTCTAACTGACTTAGCCAAAGAGGTGGACTTAGAGGCACGGCAGATTTGGTTAAAAAACAATCAATCAACTTAATATAAATATATTTCATTGCAATTAAAGAGAGCTTAGTGAAGCAGAACAAAAAGGAGCCCGACAACAAATGCTTAATTCAAACAAAACACAAGACAGGCCTAAAGTTTTTGAAGCTGAACTCGTTGGTTTTACAAAAACATAAACATCCTCCAGTTATAGAAAGTGAAGACAAAAGTGATTTGGCAGCGTGGCTGTAGTTAAGCTGGTAAAGCAGGTTAGCTTTCGATTGTTGGGGATTTTGAGAGCTTGACTGTGCAGAAATTGAAGCGTCTGTGAACACAGCGCTAAAGGCCTGCTCTTATGCACAAAGGAGAGTCAAATGGTCAGGCGACGTCTTTGCCCGTGCAGGTTAAAGACCAACAGTCCAGCAACCTCACTCACTTGTTGCTCATGTGTGAAGGTAAGAAAGAGCAGGACAGCTGAGTGCGTCATAACACGCTCAATTTCTTTAATTTTTCAGCTTTCATAACAAGTTTGGACAACAGCTCATACAAACCTTCGGAAAATGTATGACACAAAAGTCACTTTGACACCAAAGTGTCTCCCAGATTATTAAAATGTCATCATTGTGCAGCAGTGACTGCAGTAAACAGAGTAGTTGAGTAGCACTTTTGGAATGTCTGTAAAAATGTGAATAACTACTGTGGAATGAGTGACAGACGTGTCAGGAATGACTTCATAATTAACTAATTATTGTACTAATAATTCTCAGTTGGTGACTATGCATTTCTGACATTACATTTGATACATTTGTTAATTTATCATTAGTTACAGTTCATTAATGTGGTGTCATAAGATAAATAAGACTCCGATGGGAGAAAACCACCAGAGACTGGAAATTAAAGTAATGGTTTGATTAGTAACAAACTTGTGAATAGTGTACATAACAATTTTTTGCTAAAATTTGTATGTGACAAAAGTTGTAACTAATACTGTAGATGGTGACCGTGAAATCTAGATTACTTTAGTGTTTATTAACAGTGACCCTAATAAAAAGCAGCATTTATTAAATACTGGAAATGGCTCCCAGAATGTTGTTAAAATTTTCAAAGCAATAAAAAAGAGCACATTGTGATTTATAAGCAAATAAACAGACTGAAGTTGGTACACTGGCTTTAAACCTCATAAAAAAGTAGCATCCGAGAAGTACATGAAAGGGCATTTAGGTGACTGTGAACGTGGCATGGGTGTTGGTGTCAGACAGTCTGGTCCGACTATTCTACTACTGAAATTTTCCCTCTCAACCATCTCTTACAGGGAGTAACCATTTACACAGCATGTTGAACCTTGAAGCAAATGGGCTACAGCAGCAGAAAACTGGTCAGAGTTTGACGTAAACAACATGTAAGCATGAATCCATGCTGTCTCGTATCAACAGTTCAGGCTGGTGGTGGTGTAACAGCGTGGCCCCTTAGTACCAACTGAGGATTGATGCTGACCATGTCCATCCTTTTATGACCACTGTGTACCCATCTTCTGATGGCTACTACAGGATGATGCACAGTGTCATAAAGCTCAAATCATCGAAAACTTGTTTCATGAGCACGACGATGAATTCACTGTACTCAAATGGCCTCCACAGCCACCAAATCTCAATCCAACAGAGCGCCTCTGTGAGGTGATACAGGAGATTCACATCACAGATGTGCAGTCTGCAAATCTGCAGCAACTGGTGAATGTGACATGTGAAGAGTAGAATGTGAGACAGTGCTTTTCTATTCGAATTCAGTACTCAAAGCTGATTCACCCAGTCACACACACATTCATACAGCACTTTGTCATTCACACACACTCACACTCCAATGAATGCATCGGTGGCAGTGCAGCATCTTACTCAAGGATCAATATGTAGACTGGATGAGCTGGGGCTCAAACCACCAACCTTCCAGTTACTAGATGACTCACCCTACCACTTAAGAAAATGAACTGCTCCATGCCATCATGTCAGTACGGTTGAACAAATTGTAATGCATATTTGTATGTTCTTTTATTAAAAATCACAAATACTGAGGCGCTTTGACCCCTTTCAATGATCTTTCAAGTGAAATATGATGAACAATTATTTTCCACTCACACAAACAATGGTGCACACCTAGCATGTGAAACCAGACACACCTTCCTCGAGAGGCAGAAGAATGGAGCATTTCCAACATACCAGTCGATTCATGAGATCCTATTCACCTCCTCATCATCTCCCTGAGCCTTGGCGGCTGGGTGTGTGTGAGAGAGACAACGGCCTCTCAAACCCATCACAACAAAGGTAACCAACCACTTACACACCTCAGGGCCTTAGTGCCGTTTCAATACACTTCTTGAACAGGTCACATCAGCACAAAGCTGACAGTTGGGAGTGAAAGGAATCCAGGAGGAGGAGTTTCTGTTTTTCTAAAGTTTGTGTGTTTTGGTGTGGCACTGTGTGTTCATCCCTCTGTCTGTGTCTGTGTGTGTCTCAGTGCAGCTGTGTAACCAGCCACTATGTTGACAGTGCCAGTCCAAACACAAACATCATTGGATTTTAATGATGTGATTATCAAGCAAAATACACAAACATAGACTGAAGAGAACATAGCAGATTTGATTAATGTGGTTAATTAATACATAGATGTAATAAACTGTTCAAAATTCTGTCTGTCTCTGTGTGTGTGTGTGTGTCTGCTGCATTGCTTAAACTTGTGCCGGTGCATAAATGAATATTAGCAAAGATGGGTACAAGGGTGTGTGTGTGTGTACTGTAAAGCACACTCTTAGCAGCATGTGTCTCAGTAGCAGCTGTCCAGAGGCCAGGTGGCCGAACTGACCTCCCACACCTTCAGCTTTACTGCATGGCCATAAACCAAAGATAACACAAACAGCTCTTAAATCAACAGGCTAGGCTAAGCAGCACCAACATCACAGCCGACAGACAGATTCACATCTCATTAGCAGCTCGGCAAAACTCTAAACCAGCCAGATTGCTTGGGGTGGAAATTTCAGAGCAAGTCATGAGGTTTGACTTCATAATAGTCACACGGTTGTTTGTTTTAGAGCAATCATCTGTTTTGTTTTTTCCATTATGAATATAACTTGGTGGAAGCCTTTGTTTACAGGTACAGTCATGTGAAAAAAAGTTTTTACAGGCCTCTGTGGAGTCCTTTGATAAGCTGAGTGTTCCCTGACTGCTTGCATTGGAATTACGAGGGTAAGTAGCAGCCACGTGCTGCTAATCAAATGCGCTTGATTAACAGATATTCAGCGAGTGTGAGCACCTCTATTAATGCAGATGTTTGTAGCAGAAGAGCGTGTAATGCTCAGAGAAACTACAAAAAACCCAAGAGCTACATGTCAGATTCTACAGACCCCAGTTAACAAACTGTTAGCAAGCTGTTAGCAAAAGTTCATGATGCTATAACTGAAAGAGACTGAATTTCAGGAAAGAAAAATTCCATTCTTGGAGCATTTATTTAAATATGTTTTATGCGTTTATGGTATTTATTCATGGTATGGTAATGTGAGACACAAATGTGTTTCATACTGCGTGCACTACACTTATGTAGTGTGCGAATTTTGACATTTCAAGGGTATTGTTGTCTCTCGCAAGTTAGGTGGTGCATTGGTGCATTCCAGTTATCATCCATCTACATGTATCCACCTATCATCTACATCATAAGAACACATCGCCAAAGATTTGTGCCATTCTATCCAGCAGACAATTCAATAAGAAGAGATCATTAGGGGGAACTGAACATGATTTATTGATATAGAACTCAGTTAAGCTATTTGGTGATTAGACTCTGATGGCCCATTAAAGCAGAAGAGAATCCCAGCAGGACCCCACCCCCCCAGAGTCTAAATGCTGGTGGTGGTGAAGATAAAGATGGTCACTTGGACAGCACCCTGAGTGACTTGAGTGAGGTGGAGATAGGGATGAGGTGAGGAATCTGCAAAGGAGACTGACAGGTCAGCACTGAAGGGGGGGACTGAAAGATGATTGGAGTACTGCAATGATGTCAGCTTTAGGTTTGACAGAGTGAGGAATAAACTAGCAGCCAAACACCTGGGAAAGGAGGCAGAGGACTGAATACAGATCTTCCTTATTACTAACCATTTCCTGTCATAGTTTACAAAATTATGCTGGACCCAAAGAGAAGGCAAAACAATAGTAGGGAGCGAAGGTGAATTTATTTAGAGTGCAAGTAAGAGGTAAGATGCTCTGTCGGGGAAGATAAACAGGAACTGGAATTCAGAGAGTATCTGGAAGGGAAGAGAATGAGAATTAGTACAGCTGAAGTTGGTTGGCAAAGTATGCACTGCAATTCATGAATGAAGCCTGTATTCAGACAACGCCACTCCTTCCACCTGGCTTCTCCAGATCCTGTCTGTCTGTCTCTCTGATGAGGGAGGGGTCCAAGATAAAGGAATCAGGCATCCAGGAGTGCTCCTCCAGACTGTACTGTAACCCTCCCAATCCACCAACTACTGAAAGGGGTCCTTCAGTATCTCAGACCCCGGTGACACACATCCACAATGCATGTTGTTACCCACAATCCAGATGGGAGAATGGCTGGTGGGTACAGAGGACTGACAGTCCCAGGTTTAAGATGGGAAACATGAAAAATGGGGTGGACCCTCATGGAAGGAGGAAGATTGAGAATAACAACTAATGAGTTTATGATTTAATCAATGGCAAAGAGACCCAGGTATATAGGAGCTTGTTTGCGCCTCCTGTTGGTCATGAGCTGGTTCTCCTCCACTGTTCTGAGAAGGACCTTCTTGTCCTGTCTCCATAGGAGACAGCAACACCACAGGTGGTGTTGCACGGAGGGGGCAGAGATTTCTCCTTCCTGAACGGGGAGTAGTGGAGGCTGGGATCCTAGGGGATCAAAAGGGGATAAGTGGAGGAAGTGAGGTAGTTGTGTGCAAATTTCACACGGAGAATATATGAGCTCTATTCTAGGGGAAGCGACGCAGCAGTGTACTGCTTCCCACTCTTGGCAAATGCAATCTTTTGAAGGTGGTAACAAAGTCAGTAGCAATATGGGACCAGGGTTGATTTGGGGCAGGAAGATGTAGCGTACCTGCAGGTGGCTGAGCTTTGTTTTTATCACACATTTGGTTTTACTACACAAAAGCACATTCTCGGGCATCCCATTTTAAAAACAGCTACCAAAAGAAGGGAGATGGTCCCACGTACTCCAGGATGGCAGGCAAATGTAGTTGTGTGGACCCAGTGTATTACCTTTGAACGGACAGAAGGAGAATCATTCAGTCAACTGGGAGGACCAGAGCCAGGGTCAGGTTTGTTTTCCTGGACTGGGTAGATTTCATTCTCAAACTCCCAGGAGATGGAGGAGGTGGGAGGAAGAATAGTCTCAGGGATCCCTATTCAGAGTCATCAGAATTTAATGTTACGGGAATTGGAAAAATAAGAGATGGTGAAATTAAACCACCGAAAAAACAACTGCTCATAAGCAAGATATGGTTTTTATGATTAGTCCATATGAAATTATATTTAGGTTAAAAGTCACATGCAAAGGCTGTAGGAGAGACAAATATCTTTTGGACCACGGTTGCCAACTGTTGTATAAGAACACTTGTGATCAGCTGTCTCGAAAGTCGCTATAAGGTGCTAAAGGGGGCCAAAGCGCGATCCAAAGCATATGACAGGATGCAGTACGTGTTGTATTTATACACAAAACACAGCGACAGTGGAGGATTTCAGGTTTCTGGCCTTTCTCCAAACCTCTCCAAAAGTCGCCGATGTCTTTGGAAAAAGTCGCTAAATTTGTCACTACCCGCTTTTTGGAGAAAGTCACTAGTTGACAACATTTAACTGTTTGGGCGGAGCCTATGGACCCTAATCTGATTGGTCACTTTAATGGACAGTTCAGGTTACTGCGTTGGACCAACTTGCACTGCAGCTGCAACATATGAGCTGTTTTAAATCATATTTGCTCACAATTCGGAAAATGAAGTTGTGTTTTTCTGTGCAGCAGTAGAAATACTGACAGCTGTCACTGGATTACTTTAATGCTGAATAAATCTTTAAAGCCAAAGGATTCAAATGCAAGTTCTGAAGTCTCTGCACTCCTGCCCCACTAATCTGCTGTACAGTATCACATAAAATCATCATTTTTTATGTTACTATGTTCTTATCAAAAAGGAAAAATACTTTTCAAAATAAATTGAGTAAACAGAATTTTCCAAAATTTTAACAAATTTAGAACATGTTTATGTAAATGTGACTCAGTCAAACACCTGTACACATTTGCCTGCAGAGCTCCACTCACTGTAGATTCAGTCTCCACTACAATAGTTCATCCAGATTGTGCGAGCAGGCAAGTTTGTGGTCTGGACAGGAGAAGAGGCTGTGAAAGGCTGTTTTTGTACAACACGTGACAGCTATAAGCAGGCTCATTTGTCTGATCTGAACGAGTGCCTGATAAACAGGTCTTATAACTATATTACACACCATCCTTGTCGCTGCAGTGTGTTCGGTATGCTGTTTTTGTGGTTTGCGGTTATATCTGTGCAGCTAACCAACAGATTTATTTACAGTGTGTCTGCTATAGAGCCATCACTCCGGTCTGCACCTGCAGACCACAGGGAAACACCACACATCTATCAATCAGCTGCTAAAATATTTCTTGTACAATTTTCTTTAATTTTGTTGTATTTTATTTTAAGAAGTTCATATATATGGTTATTTACAAATCTCATGTTCATAAAGAGTCTAGCAGAGCTGTTTCTGGTGGGTACCAGCATATATATATATATATATATACCACAGTATATATAGATTCTGTAAAAATAAACCTTTGCTGAAGTAAAAGAACAAATGTTATGCATAAAAATATACTTCAAACTCTATATACTTATATATAACTCTATATAATTGTTGAATAATTAAAGTGTCAACTGCATTTGGAGCTAATTCACTGCAGTAAATCAGACTATAATTTTACAGAAGTAAAACGTGTTCACCCCTCCTGCCCTCTGGAAGGCGCTACAGGAGCCTGGGGACAAAAAACACCATGCTCAGGAACAGCTTTTTCCCCACAGCTGCCAGCTCATTGAACTCTGCCCCCCCACCCTTCACACACATACACAAGCATAAATACCCCACCTCCCACCCTCCATCACCTGACACACACATGCACCCAGTAAACCCCCCAGACTGAGAATTTATACCGTTCATTCTGTCAACACTGAAAATCATCTCACTTGCACCGCTGTACAAATGATATAACCACTCAATCTGTACTTTTGACATATGCAATGACAATGAATTGAATCTAATTTATTAGTTTAATTAAATTTTATATGAATCAAATTCTGCTAAGTAGGATTATTTATAATGTGCATTGGTGGATGTGCTGATTCATCATTGGCTTCACTTTGATACTGAAAAAAATCTTAAAACCTGAATAATATTGAAGCACGTTTTGAAGAAATCATCGTGTCATGGTGCAGTTACATGTGTTTGCTGCCAACTGAGCAATTCTGTTTGCAGGTTTATTTGTCTCTGTTTTGGCCACTTAACATAAATCAGTTTTGTCCCATAAATGTAATGTTTGAATGTCAAAGTTAACAAAAACATTTTTGTGGAGTGCCATTGCAACCCTGCTCCTTCATATTTATACCCTCGGCTCCATCACAAGTAATGAACACACAAAGAAGACCCAGTTCCGATATGAAGGTCATGTGACTTCCGGTACAGACCAACTGGCAGCTCCGTCTTACCTGTTGCCAAATAGGGTCCAGGTGATGTGATGTGTCCTTGAAAGCCACTAAATCTAGCAACAAAGTCACTAAGTTGGCAACACTGCCTTATCTTGCTACCACGATGTAAGTCGGTGAAACACAGTAACCTGAACTAGCCATCAAAGTGACCACGCAGATTAGGCTCCACTGGCTCCACCCAAACAGTCAAAAGTCAGTTGCTTCCTCTGGACACGTAAAGTTTCCCCACGAGATCGTGAAAACTGCAGCAACGTGCCCACAGCAGACACTCACATATGTGATTGTTCTTTGTGCACACGTTTGCTAAGTTCTACACATGAGTTGTTGAATTTATTCGCGAGCTTTTGTGAGGCCAAAAGGCATGATTAGATATTCAACAAAAAAAAGCCGTGTGCTGGCAAGGAAAGTTAGTTAAAGGCTATCTTCCATATCTTCCATCTAATGTGAACTAAATGGTCAGCATAGTGCAGGTCTAATTTTGCAAAGACTAGCATTATGAATGGGTTTGAAGGCAGAGGAGATTACTGTAAGGTGGTATTTATTTCTTATTGTGATTTGGTTGAGTTCTTTGTCATCTGTGCACTGGTGGGGAGTCTTGTCTTTCTTTTCAACACCCCCCCCCCTTCCAAAAAAAAAAGTCTCTGCAATGGAAGAGCAGGAACAAATGATACCTGCTGCATGAGACTCATTAACCAGCTAGAAGGGAGTGGAGTGGCCAGGAGAAGATCTATGGGGCAGTCATAGGGCTGGTGGACATGGCTTTTTCATTGCTAAATAAAAGAGCAAGGTCATGGCATTCAAAGGAAACTATTGACAGGACTGGGGGTGTGGTGGGGAGTGCTGAGTGATGGCAAATGACAGCAGAAGAGGTGACTTTAAATAATGGAACAAGCAGGAAGGACTCCAACTTACTACTTCTTTTTGTTTCCAGCCAGTATGGGTTTCAAACCAGGGATACCCTAAAAACAGTGGATTGCTGAGACACTGAAAAATTAGAAACTGAAGTGACTCTCTGTGATTGCCAGAAAGAACTTAATGGCTGGGTACTGTGGGTGACAGTGGAAAGCTTTTGACCATTGAACATTAATGAACGTAACAATGATGGGATGATCTAATGGAAGTGTTGGGATTCGGAGTTGTTCTATGAGTTGAGAATCAAGTGGATTCTGTACAGCTTTAGGGCCTGAAGAGAGAAATCCACCTGAAAATGGCCCAAGAGTAGCATATATTAGCACATGAGGGAGTCTGTTGTGAATGAGTGTCCCACCCATCAGTACCCCTATGTGTTGTCATTAGCATGTACAGCCTTACATGCTAATGACAACAAACTGCACAGAGTATGTATTGCTGTTTGCTTTTTACGCAATTTCTGCAAACCTGTTGGAGGAAGGATACAGTGCTCTGGGACACGCTCCGGATGGTTTCAAAGGGTTTTGATGAATTTATATACAGTGTGACTACGGAGTGAAGATGGATTGTCTGGGCAGAAAGTAGAACTGGGAAAATCTGGAGGGGAAGGAGAATGATAAGTTGGTCGGCAAAATTTACACTGCAATTCACGAATGAAGGCTTTACTTGGAGGTCCAGGGCTGAGGGGGTTTTATGGAGGACTGGCTGTTATCCCAGGTGGGTGTGGAGACATGGTGGAAAGTGGGCAGGCAGGTGATTGTCTGAGAGCTGCTCTTGTTGGAAGGTGAGACTGTGAGACTGGAGGCTGGGAATTCAGTGAGGCATGACTGGTGAATGTTTCCAGGAGGTTGCAGAAGCGTGTGAATGCAGATGTGGTTTTTAATCACAACATGCTTGAAGGGCCAATTAGAGATGGCGCTTACTTTACTGGTCAGAACAAAAGGAAAGAAAGACAAGGTGAGCCACATTGGCACTGGAGGTATGACGGAGTACCACACTTGCAGCCCAGCCTAAATACACAGTTCACAGATTAGAAAATGACTGCCAGGTGAGGTTTGTAAGAGCAGCTAAACTCTGCCCCGAAGGTGGCAGCCCACTCCACTACCCCACTCATCCACCTGGAAGAGAGAAAACACAGCACACAAACACCACAGCCAGCCCATAAGAATAAGTTGCAGGATTGCCAGCAAACTTTATAACCAAGGACCATGAATGTCCAAAATTAAAGGTCTTGAGTCACCCCTTATTTTGTTATATTTTGCTTTGAAGGAGCCATATGTTTTGTATTTTTTAAACTGGTCTTGAGCAACAGTTCTCCAGAAATTCTGAAGGTCTTTCAATTTTTTTTCTTTTGAAATTAGCAGCTTTTTCTTTTTTTTTTGGACAGTAATTGATCATTTTCATAGGAATGTTTTTAGGTTGTTTGTTTTATTTTTTTGTTGTTGAGCTACTAAACACTGACCTATGACTCATTCACCTAACTCGAGGGATGAACCAGTATTTTGTCTACTCACATTCATACTAAGACATGACAAAATCAAGCAATGACACTCACCATTAGACGTACACATCAACTGAATCTAAAACATCCATATCAAATAACATTCAAACAGTCTTGCAATATAGTCTTTATGTCAATCCTGGGCAATCACCCAAGTGTGCGTTTTTGTGTGTTTACTTGCTTTGGGGACACACAGTTGTAACTTCCTTCTAGGTACAAAAAACAAGCCCCAAAATGTAAATAATCAAATTTTAGCATGAAGACATGGTTTAAGGTTGAGGGTTATGGTTGGGATTAAGGTAAGTCTCCAGGAAATTAGTGAGGGTCAGTGTAATGCCCTTTGAAGTAATGGAAACACAACTGCATGTGTGTGTGAAGGAGCAGGCAGGTCAGGTAAGGCTTTGTCAAAACATGCCATGTGCCCTGAAGTCCTGTCGTACTGCAGGACATAAAGGGTCAGGCCTAATCTTCCCTCTGATTATTTTCTTCCCTCGGTTCAGCACCACCCCTTCTCATCTCCTCTGCCCTCTTTTCTTTTTATTAACCGTACTCACAAAAGAGCTTAAAAGAATCTGTCATTTATACCGAATTTTTTTCTGGCTCTTATCACGCTTTTGAGGCTGTGGGAGTGTGTTTTTGGGGGGTGAAAACATGTCCGCATTACGATCACATACAGCTGTTTGCATTTTGTCTTGGGAGCCACAACGGCAGGCTTCATAAAAGAGAGAATGACAGAAGAAGACAAACTTTGCCACAGCTGTGTCATCTTGAGATATATATGTCACTGATCCTAATGAAGAATCACTATTATATCATACACTGCCCCAAAAATGAAAGGAACACTTTTTAATCAGTATAGCCTCAAGTGAATTCAACTTCTGAGTTAGTGATCTGGTCAGTGAAGTAGCAGAGGGGGCTTTGGTGTTAATGAAATTAACAACAGATTCAGGAAAAGGACAACAGGAAAGCTTTTACCGGTGGAGGCCACTGACATTTTTTCATTCCTCATCTTTTCTGTTTTTGCAGTACTGTCACTACTGTTGGCATGCATAACTGACATACCTTGACTCCACACAGGTCATCCAACTCCTCCAGGATGGCACATCAATATGTGCCATTGCCAGAAGGTTTGTGGCATCTCTCAGCACAGTCTCAAGAACAGGGAGAGATTCCAGGAGACAAGCAGTTGCTTTAGGAGAGCTCAACAAGATCCTTAGAAAGTCCTTAATCCATCAGCATGACTGGTATCTGCTCCTTTGTGTAAGGATGAACAGGACGAGCACTGACAGAGCCCTAAATGACCTCCAGCAGTACCACTAGTGTGAATGTCTCTGACCAAACAATCTGAAACAAACTTCTTGAAGGTGGCCTGAGGCCCAATGTTCTCTGGTGGGCCCTGTGTGCACCATGGAGCCCAAATGGCATTTACCACAGAATACCAGAATTGGGAGGTCCATCACTGATACCCTGTGCTTTTCAGAGATGAAATCCAGTTCATAACAAGCACATGCTTCACCTGTAAAATGGTCTGGAGAAGCTATTGCCTGTACCAGTGTTCAACATGACTGGTGTGGTGAAGACTAAATGATTGTCTGGGGAGGCATATCCATGGAAAGATGCCCAGACCTCTACAAACTAGGCTAGACAAATGGCACCCTGGCTACCATTAGGTATTGGGATAAAATCCTTGGATCCATTATCAGATCCTACCCTTGGTTCCTCCTGGTGCACAACACTGCCCAGCCTCAAGTTGTGAGAGGACGCAGGCAGTGCCTAGAAGATAAAGGAATTGACACTATTGTCTGGCCCCCATGCTCACCTGACCAAAAGCCAATAGAACACGTCTGGGGCATTACGGTATGTTTCAGTCCATCTGACACTACCAGGATGCACCTTAGTTTGTCCAGGAATTGAGTGATGCCCTTGTCCAGATCTGGGAGAAGATCCCCCACCATACCATCTCCTGATGTTGTCAGGCATTCATACAAGCATGTGGGGGCCATACAAACCGCTGAGTACCATTTTTTGAGTTGCTACAAAATGAACTAGCCTTCTGCATCATTCTTTTTACTTTGATTTTTGGGCTATCTTTGAATTCAGCCCTCTGCAGGTTGATAGTTTTCATTGAGAGATGAGATGATGTGGCATCCTTTCATTTCTAACACATTACCATATCCAGCACGATTTCCCTTTGACATCTAATGTGTTTTCAAAGTGCACACGAGTAACTGATTCACAGCAAGTTTAAGCACCTCTATAAAAACAGAGGTTTTTGCAGTCTTCTGATCTGGAGCATTCAGGTGTGTGTTAACACAATGTCAAAATCTTCCCAGGGGTGACTATCTCAGCAAATTCACCCCAAGGTCAAAGTGTGCAGTGTTGAGAGAAACTGCAAAAGTCCAAGAGCTATAGCCCAGACTCTACATGCCTCAGTTAGCATGTTAAAGTTTATGACAGTACAAACAGAAAAAGACTCAATAAACGCCATTAGCTAATTATAGGACAATTTTCAAACTTCCTTTTCCGTCCAAAATCCTTAAAAGAGTAGTTGTAAAACAGCTAATCATCTGCAGAGGATGATATTGTTGACCATAACATTTTATTACAGAGATTAGAGCGTGCTATAGGTATTGCAGTGGTTTGAATCATATTTATCGAATTTGTTCATGTAAATGGGGAGTCTTCGTCACACACTAAGGTTAATTATGGAGTTCCACATGGTTCTGTGCTCGGACCAGCTCCTACAGCCATAACTCTGACTCTCTTCCACAGCATGAATTTTGTCCTGTCTCTCTCTCTCCTCAGCCCCAACCAGTCGCGGCAGGTGACTGCTCTGCCCTGAGCCTGGTTCTGCTGGAGGTTTCTTCCTGTTTAAAGGGAGCTTTTCCTTCCCACTGTCGCCAAGTGCTTGGTTATAGGGGGTCGTTTTGACTGTCGGGTTTCCTCTGTAATTATTATATGGTCGCATTGAGGTGACTGTTTGTTGTAATTTGGCGCTTCATAAATAAAATTGAATTGAATTGAATTCAATAAATATAGCTTATTTTGAAAGGTTGCCAGGAAAGAGTCTCTTCTCTGTAAAAAACTTAATGGCAGACCAGCTTATGTTTGCAAGCTTGCATCTGAACAAAAGGCTTCTGGAACAATTTCCCTTAGAGACCAAAGTGGATATGTTTGACCACAATGTACAGTGCCACAATCGGCAGAAACCAAACACAGCACATCTGCAACAATACCTGACACCAATTATGAAGCACAGTGGTGGAGTGGTAATGATTTTGGCTTGTGATGGAGCCACAGGACCTGGGCACCTTTCAGTCATTGAGTTTACCATGAACTGTGTGCAAACAAGTGGCAACCTGTCCAGGGTGTACCCCACCTTTTGCTCTGTGACAGCTGGGATAGGCTCTGCTGCCCCTGAGACTTGAATTGGATAAGCAGTTAAGAAAAAGGCTGCATAAGCCTGATCCATGAATGAAACTCCAGTAAGGAGTGGAATTCAGCATCAAGTGTTTTTTTTTTCTTTAAAAAATATAGATATAACAAAACAACCATTTAACTGAAAGAAAATTAAGAAAAAAAAAGAGCAGGAACTGGCCAATTTCACTGTGGGGGAACCACTAATATGAAAGAGAGGTTGTTCAAAAGCAACCAGTAATTTATAGGTCCTAAGAGCTGAAGGAGACTTGAAGGCATAAAGGTTCTGAGATGTGAAATTGCAGTCTATTGATTGTGTTCTATACAATTACATAGATGATTTCTATTCTGTTATATTACTATTACAGTGATTAATCTTTTAAATATATAAAATATATAACAACATTTGTAATTTTGTCCGCAGTGACAGTACTTGTACTTAGAGGTGTCCGCTTGATGGGTAAACAGCTGGTATTTATGCTGAGGGCAGACGGGCAAAACAGTCATTTTACTGGAAATCACTGATCTATTGCTGGGCACTAACAATGTGAAATACAATTAGTAGATAAATGTATCTGATAATGTGGAGCAAACAGTGTTCTTTGTAAATATTACACAACTTAATTAATATATATGTTTTTTCACTAAATGCATTCCTTGCTTGTTTTACAGTAACTGATCAGTACTTAATATGCAAAGTGTTGTTCTTACTCAGTAAATGCCAGTAAATGCAAATCCAAATGGCTGTCGATCTCCCGCCAGACAGGAGTGATGAAGAGTTTCTCAAAGTTTAACAGAGTTTAAAGGCTTGTAACGGATTCACTGTCACATAATTTCCGCAGTCCTTATTTTAGAGCTACTAGTGCTATTCACAGAACAGCTAACATTTTTTGTGGCAAAAGAAAAATCAGTTCACATCCATTTCGGCCGCTCGCCTCGTGCACTCACAACACATGTGCGTTCATTATGAGGCAGGTGTAATTAGAGGGTTTTTAAACAAACGGGAGGAAAATACTCAGAGTATTTAATTAGAGTATTTCGTTCATCCGTAGAAATTCAAGTTGTTTCTCCTTTGTCCACATTAGTTTTCGGTCTGAGCCTCGGTCGCCTTTCTGAAGCCAGTTAAATAAGGCATCAGGTGACCGGGACACTGCAGTGGAAAAGAGAGTCCCCTTCCGAGGTCAAACTGTTGCTGTTTGATTGACGGCCAGCTGGAAACCTGCTGCTACCTTGAGGGGAAAACAACGCAATGCGTGGATGTTTTGTGTTTATCTGAAAGCGAGAGACAGAGAGAGAGAGCGAGAGAGAGAGCACGTCTGCTGCTGCGTCTGTTCTCTCTCTCTCCCTGCCACACACTCTCGGGAGCAGCGCTTTGACGCACCACGCAGAGTTGGATTATAGTATTGCGCGCTGGTCTTTCACGATTTTTTGTCTCTTACATTACCCTCACTACTGGCCGGCAATTGATATATTACCGGAATCAATATCTCTCCGCCACGGTGACCTCTGCTGAGTTGTTTTGTTTTTTTTTTATGGTGGGGGGGAGAGAAGAAGCGCAGCCGCGGCTTCTTCGCAGGACGCGTGTTTTGAATTATAACCAACAGAGCCTTACCTGGAGTGTGTGTGTGTGTCTGTGTATACACTAAGTGTGTGTGAATGAGAGAGGGTTTCTTTGGATCAGAACAAGGACCGAGGTGTTTCACTGGCTTTGCTCCGCGGGTACACATTTACATACACAGACACGGCACACACCGGGGGGATTTGGGCACCGCATGCCGGGGACATGTGGAAGTTTGCGCCGCTGTAGCGCAGCCAAAGAGCCGGTCCACCACCTTATCGAGCTCCCCTCTTTGTGCCCAGGGGGACCAAACTCCCTGTTTACGGTCCTCACACACTGAAACCACGCTCAGAGGACCCAAATGTAAATTCAGAACGTGAAATTGCTGAAACACGCGACTGCAAAGGGAGGACAACGAAAAGGAGGACGGCATCCCGTTGCGTGCAGAGTTTGGTGAGCTCCTTCGGGGATTTCGGGGCTTTATTTTTTAACGCCCTTCTGTTTTTTCAGTATTTTTGTGGGTCTCATATTGGCCCCCACTTGCCGCAGTGATGGTGGGAGCTCTGTGCCCCGTTGGCCCTCACCGCTCCCCGGCGACTGTGCTGGTGCTGCTGGTGACTCTCCTGGTCCTGGTCCTGTCCAGCGGATCGAGCGGTCAGCCGTGCCCGGCTCAGTGCTCCTGCACCGGTACGACAGTGGACTGTCACGGCCAAGGGCTACGCAGCGTGCCCAGAAACATACCTCGAAACACGGAGAGACTGTAAGTACGGGGGGGTTGGAGCTTTACCTACCATGATATTGCCCAAAAATCTGGACACACTGCATAGGAAAAGTCACCAGAATATCTTGTTGACATTTTTTATGCGTAAATTCTGACAAATAACAATAAAGTTTGCATTTACATTTTAATGTGGTGATTCTTCTGTAGGGGTGTGAGGAGTTTAAAGAGTTTATCACACCTTTTTGATATTTTAGACCCTAAATTTTATTCCGATCATAGGTTAGGAAATGTCATCAGCATCGATGCTTATGATCACATGATATTCTTGAAATTTTATTGTTAAATTTAATTGTTGTGTTGCTTTTGAACGGGAGGCACTGAAGAGGACCACTTATTTTTTTTAATAGCGCAAAGCTTGATGTCGCCTTTAACCTTTACTTTCGGCCTGGGTAACGCAGCTGATGTAAATTTCGCTTTGTCGTGTCAATTCTAAAAACCGTAGACCTCTTATTACTTGTGCCAAACGCGAGGACACGCCGGTGCTGATCACGGAGCTGAAGTTGGGGGCTGCTGCGGTTGTCGGTGGTTTCGAACTGTTGCATTAGCACAGCCTCCGTAGACCACATCGGTTTGTCTGGAGACCAGCAAGTTAATCAAAAA
Source organism: Apistogramma diplotaenia (assembly GCA_015052665.1). Classification (NCBI taxonomy): domain Eukaryota; kingdom Metazoa; phylum Chordata; class Actinopteri; order Cichliformes; family Cichlidae; genus Apistogramma; species Apistogramma diplotaenia. The sequence continues at coordinate 5,299 of VOQJ01032869.1, read as the reverse complement.
CGGATTTAGACAAGTGGGCTCTGAGTTAAAGAGGCAGCTTTTTTAATCAGTAAAGAACCCCTAGATGAAATGAACATTGCGCGGTATAGTGCAGCAGCCACAGCTCCTCTCAGTTTCTCTGACGCTCAAACGACAATTCTGCATTGGCTACGGCACAGCAAGTTTCAACAACAACAAACAAGCCTTCATTGACTCTTAGAAACAATGTCCTTGTTTTATTAAAGTATATTTTTAATGCACTGATAATCCCGTTTACTGATAATACGTGTGCTGATAATCCCTTTTTTTTTTTTCATTCTCTGTCTATAGGGACCTGAATGCAAACAACCTCACTAAAATCACCAAGACGGATTTCGCAGGGCTGAGGCATCTGCGAGTGCTGTAAGTGACGTTTATGCAATCCATTCTATTTTATCCCCTCTTTATTCCCCCTTCTTTGAAGATGCAAAAGGAAAACAACAATATTCTCATTCACATGCTCTGTTAAGCAGCACCTCGCATCTCCAAAAACTTTCCAGCAGAACACCACAACACAGAGATTTAACTGTTTCCGACCATGCTCGGCAGCAGGCTCGTCCAGCTCTGGAGCCGCTGCACGCAGGCACTGCATCCAGTGGTGGGAAGCTGCGGTTTCACTGAGCCATCATAAGTGTCTAAACGGAATAGCACAGGCACCTGTTAATGCTGTCGTGTTAATCTGCCAGTGGAAGTGTCAGGAGGGGCTTATTTTAACCACCGGGCCCCGGGGCCCATGTGCTGGAGTGATTAACGCGCTGGCGAGGAAGTGATGGAGGGCAAAAAGAGGAAAGAGATAGCGGTCATTAGGTGTAACCGCGGAGGGAGGAATGCAGCTGCTGGAAGGGAGGGAAGGGTGGAAGGAAAGGAAGAGAAGGAAAGAATCAAGTAAGAACAGGTTTTTTTTACCTGGGATGAATCCAGATTAAGAATTCTCCTGCACCCGCACTGCCCGGACTAGGATGTGTGCTGTGCGCGTCATTGAGCAGCCAAAGTGAATGGCAGGGAATACACATAGTTGGAATTCCTACAGAGATTATGTCCTTAATTGTGTGTGCGTGTGTGTTTATTTGTGCGCTGTAGTTTTCACTTTAGCTATTTCCGGTATGTTCACCCGAAAGCACCACAATTAGTGAGTTTATTGTCGTTTTTTAATTAATCAAAACGAGCAAAAAAATAAATTAAAAAAAAGGTGCAATTTGTGAGAGGGGTCTTTCATTAACCCTCCCCCTCCCTCCCATTCTTTGTTGGCTTTTTTTAAAAAATATTGTTGATCATTCATGCATCAATTAATTATAAAAAGAAGAGCTCACTGAAACCTGTGTGTGTGTGTGTGGGGGGGGGGGTTGTTGGGGGTTTTTTTGGCTTGGCTTCGTCAGCACACTAATCTTAGTGGAGTTGTGCTAGTGTAAGTGAATGAGTAGTCACAGCTATGGGGTTAGATAGAGAGTAAATTGGATGATAGATGAGTCGCTGTCTAACTGATGGGCCAGTTTTAGAGTCAATTCTGGGGCTCCATCCACCCCACTGCTGATTGTCTCACTTCTTTCTTGCTTTTTTTAAACCTTCTATCACTTTCCATCTCCACCATTCTGCTTTTCTTCTCTTTTTCACACCCACTGCTGCCTGATTTTTTTCCCATTTCTCCCTCTCTCTCCTCTCCAGTGTCAATCTCTTGTGCCCTATCTCATTCTGTCTTTCTCTTCCTCTTCTCTCGCTTATCAGTAGCCCCATCCAGCCATCTTTCTCCTCTTTTTTTTTGGCCTCTTATGGTTTAATCACACAAATCACTCTGTCAGCTCTCACGCTCCGTGTCTCTCTCTATCACTCTCCTTTCCCCCCCCTCTTCTCGTTCCTTTTTTTATTGTCCAATTCACATAGTCTCACACTCTTTTGGTGTTTCTCTCTCAGGCAGTTAATGGAGAACAAAATCACCACAATCGAGAGAGGAGCCTTCCAGGACCTGAAGGAGCTGGAGAGACTGTGAGTAATGATGCGTTGGCGCCACTGGGTTAATTCTGTATTAAATCAGATTGTCTATCCTTGAAAATTCAAAGGACACGTGCGATCACTGATTTTTAAGTACATTCCTTTTAAAATACACAGATCAACAAGTGCCATCAAAAAATCTCTTTGCAAGATATGGAGCCTCCACAAGCTGCACCAATTCTCTGTGTTTGAAATTCTCCAGGTCTTTGGAGCTTAACTTGACTTGTAACATTTGGCAAATTCAGACATATTTCAGGGTATCAGAAATTCAGTACAGGCTGACTTCAGATGTCAGAGCTTACATTTTATCTAATGTGACAGAAGTGAAGGCAAAATATTTCCTCACATTTTTTTACATGGTTGCAGCAGTCTTCTGGGACAGCCCAGAATCATCCCAAAGAGGCATTGATGTGTCAACCTAATTAGCGACCCCTTGTGCTTTTCATGGATGTGTGCGTTGCATTTTTTACACTCTTTTCTTCATACCTTTTTATTTGCCACATTTCTGTCATTTACCCCTAATTTACCCCCTGCAAACCTCTTAGTCCATGAGGCAAATGTTGAGGCTGAGTGTCATGACAGTGAATGCCAGAGGTTATTACACTGCCAGCCTTAATCACAGGTCAGCATCCCAACAGCATAAGGCTGCTATGGCATGATTAAGTGTTGGTAGTTTATGTTTGTCGGAGAGATCCAGAAAGAAGGGACAGGTTGCCTCCCTGACCAGTAATATCCCCGTTGTGTTTTGTTTACTATCACGTATGTGTGTTTGTGTGTGAGATTGTTCAAGGGATGTGGTCTCACCGACAGCGAGTGGCACATGGGAATGCAGCAGGCTGTGACCAAGTGTGAGGAATCATAGTGACAAGCTTTTTAATTAAAGGCACTGCTCAAACACACATTTATAAAAATAGACTTATTGGCATAAACACACACACACACACATATACACACACACACACACACACGGAGTAGTTAACATTTTGATGGCTGTTTTGGGTCAGTTTTTCAGAGGTCGCTGGGACGAAAGTGATAAAATTTGATTTTTTTTTGTTTTTTGTTGCTGCTTTGGTGTTGGCCCTGTCGTGCCTGGTTTTTCTTTGCTCTCTCTGCTCCACTGTAGCAGCTCTTTGTTGACAGAGAGAGAGAAGCACTGTAGAGTGCTATAAGGAATCTGCTAGTGTTTCTCATGCAACCAACACTGGGCTCTGTCCAGCTAAGCAGTTCTGGGAATTCCTACCCAGAGCTGGTGAGGGCAAGTTTTAACTGCGTATGGTCTGGATTTAAAAGTAAACTTCAGTAGTGATTCCCCTCTTTACAAAGAGATGCCACAAGTCGGTAAAAACCCTCTTTCATGTACTTATATTAGCAAAACAGTCCTGAACATGGATTGTGGTGTGGTAACAGCAGCAGCCGATAAAGTCTTATATATCTAATGTGAAATTATGCATGATATGGATGTCTCTCCTTTTCTGTCTTGTCTGATTGCAACACCTCTGACAACGGCTAACTTTCTGACACAACATGGCTGTCTTCTGTTGTCCTCGCGAGTTTTCTTCTGTAATTCAGCTTCTCTTGCGTGGCATATTCACAAACACAAAGGTGGAGTCAGTCATCAATGCCCCCCAACAGTTACCATACAAAGGCGCGTCTCTGGAGTCTGGAGTCTGGGGGCTCGTTTCAAAGCCCTTCGTCCTCTTGGGGGCTGGAAGGGGCCTGCTGGGTACCACTGCCCAGAGGAGAGGGCCCTAAGCTTGGCTGACAGATCCACAGTGACTGCCCCCCACAGGGGCAGAAAACGGTTCCCCTTCTCATCTTTTTTTTTTTCTTTTTTTTTTGCTACAGGCCCCGAAGGGCCGGGCAGGGCTGGGTCAGGTGTAGGGCAGTAGCCTGGGGCGCATGGAGGAGGGGTATGTGGGTGAAAGAGGTGTGGAGGAGATAGGCATGTCACAGCACAACTGTGCACACATACAAACACATGAATGTGTTTGGATACACTTGTGCATGCGCATTCACTTACGCAAGGCTGCTCTGTCAGTACTGGTTTTATCTTGATTTGGTGGCCCCCCAAACCCACTCGCGCCGCTTTCATTCATTCCTTAACCTCTCCTCATGTTTTTGCTCCTTACTTGCCCATCTGGCTCCCTCGCTCTATTGTCCTGTGCATATAGGAATGTCATACATTCTTTACTCTCACCCTGTGGGTGTAGAATAGTTAAGTGAGGAGTTCCTGATCCTCTTATCCTTCACTTATTTGACTGTTTTACAGCCCCCATCCGATTCAAAGTGTGAGGCTGAAGGCAATAACAGCCTTTGGCATGTGGGGAGAATGAAACAAAAAAAAAATTACAGGTCCACAGACAGTAATTTCAGAGAAAATCAGTCAGATGAATCCATCAATAATTAGCCCGTAACTGAACGATCACATTATTTAAAGGGTTTTTTTTTTTACAGAGTTAGGTAATTGCACAGCTGATTACAGTAGTGAAATGTGTCTATCAACAACAATTACAAAGCAATTAATGAAGCCTCAAATCAAGTGATCATGCTATAATATGTTGACAATCTGAACAGCAGACGATAATTGTAACAGTGATCCCAGATAGCGGGGTATGGATTTCAAAGAAAAGCTCTGGATTAGTGCGAAATGATTAGCTCTAAAGCCTGTGAGTGATAACATTGTTCCCGCTGATCATTTCAGGGCAAAGTTTCAATTTTTTTCCTTCATTTTTACTGAGCAGCAGACCCTGAAATTATCTCCACTGTGAAGACACAAAGCCATTTTCACCAGAGCAGTTCTGTCTAAAAAGTCATTCCAGATAGATTTTTCCGAGTCTCTGCTGCAGCCAGCATTTGTTATGTTTGTTGGTACACACCAGTTCGTGGAAAGTTTAGAGGAGAAGCTACCCGGCGCTGCTGAATTCAAATGATTTTTTCCCTCATAGGAGGGGAATTTACTGTTCAGGAGATAAGACTGGATTTCTGCATTTCTCTGTTTTAAGGCAAGAGATGTTATCTTTCATTAGTGTTTAAATAACAGATCAGATTAGACAGTTTAAATCTTTGGTGGGTGATTGATATTGGCTCACTTTGGATGCACAAGCTGTGAACCGAAAACATGAACTGCTGAACCACATTCACACCCATTCACACACACACTGGTTACTTTGAAGTGGTTTTGGACTGGACAGTTTCTTTGGTTCATGGAAATGTCTGCAGTGTTTGGGTTGTAACTGTGGTGTGTGTGTGTGTGTGTGTGTGTGTGTGTGTGTGTGTGTGTGTGTGTGTGTGTGTG